>JADMLL010000003.1:12796763-13049577 GCA_016920875.1 Columbicola columbae | reverse complement strand
ACAACACACGCAGAACGGTTCCAGTTCAGGTAACCTAAATACCCTGTAATTATGAATTTATAAGTGACCTCAAATAATTTATTATAATCCGTGTTTGTCTATCTTCTTTCACTATAAACTTTTTTATGGATGTATAAAAGTAGTTTAAGTGTCTGCGTTGACGTGTGGAGTCACAGGGGACAGAAGGACGACAAATGTAAATTATGATGCGGAATTGTGATTCCAGATGTGATAATTGTCTTCCTGTGGTATTGTCCCAGTTCCTCAGTTTGGTAGGAATTCCAACGAGGTACTCAAATCAAAATAGGCGAGAAACTATCAGTACGACTCTTTGGTTTGAATGGAAATGACAAATCCTTGACTGTCTAGTCAAACAAAAACTTTAGTTTGTTAAATCGCGTTTGGAACAAATATAAATACAAAAGTTTTAAATCAAACAGGTGAACATCAGACCGGAGGAGAGGAGAGGAAGAAATCAGATCTGACTCATTTAATTAACAAACAACAACAACAACTACACATAAAAAAATTGATTCAAATTTTTATGTCTGGAATTAATTAAATTGAATGGCCTTGTAGTAAATAGCCCGAAAAACGAGAACGAGGTTTCGGTAAACGTCACACGAGTCGGAGGTTTGATTTATGAGTTGCCAACGAAGTTCAAGGTTCATTGTACAGATTGAACGCATGGCCGAGAGGAGCAATGGCTAACGGTAAAGGGTGAAAGAAACTTTGAAATTTCGTTTTTCGCTGGTGGTGTGCCTCGATAAAAAGTTATGTAATATAGAAGGCGTTGACTTTCGGTTGTAATAAATGTTTCGTCTCGAGAGGGGCGTTTCTGTGATTTTTTTTTATCATCTTGACAATGCCTCGTTTGGCTTTTTGTCATTTTAGTGGGAAAAGTTTCCATTGTAAGTCACTTCGTGTTGGTGGAAATCGTTCTTTTGAATATTGATATTATAAACGAGGCGCACGAGCTCATTTAAAGTGCTGATTGATTCTTTTATATTATAATACTTGGAATCCTAAATCCGATTCTGTTCAAATACCCGCCACTGCTTCCATGTTCAATCCCGCTTTCCATCCTTGGGTATAGGATACAGGAGGAGGATTCAAACTCGAAACCACAACATATACATTCTGGTAATTTAACCACTACACTACAAACCTCCCTCATATACCTTAACCTAAGGAAGAGGAAGGGTTGTAAGACTAAACAAAGTGGAAGTCGAAATGGCCTAATCTCGAAAACCAATTGTCAGAGTTTCGTCTTTGAACAGGTGGATCCAAACGAATTCACGTGAATACGAAATTACCAACATTTTGACATCACTAATAAGCAACTCGAAAGTCGCCTTCCTTAAAAACACAGAAAAAAGGGGCAGTCGAGATTAGGCCGAAGGACGAATTTATGGGAAAAAACAAATTTGACCGACTGAACACGTGTGAAGTCGACACACAAAGAAGTGAAAAGTTGGCTGTTCCTGTTGTGGGGAGAGGAATGCAAAACCAAATTTATAGCTGTAGTTGAGTTTTAATTCCGGTTTTTCACCCGTTTTTTGGAAGTATAACAGGATACGAGAGGAGGATTTGAACTGGCGACTATAACTTCTTACTCTTCTTAAACCACTACATCACAGATCTCCACACCAATTTCATTTTATTTAAAATTCGATAAAATTACTGTATAACATGGGTCTAATTTCAATCTATAATCTCATACCGGAAACCTTCGGTGTCACCAACTTTTCTGATCGCCTAGAAATAAAAGAATTCGCAAGACGAAATTCAAAATTAGAATCAACTCAATAAAACCAAACAAAAGAACATAAAAATTCTGTCACTTACAGAAAAGCCTTCGAGAATCTTTCTTGCATCACTGACATCACTGACAACACTGACAGCAACTCGTTCAACGTCCACGGTTATGAGTTTTAACCCTTTGCACTCCGAACGATTCTGGACGGTGACTATCAGCTACTCATCGCCACTTTAGATCAGAAACGAACATTTACAGACCTTCGTATTATTTATTATATTTTTGGAAATCAGTAATATTATAATAATATTGAACTTATACAAATTGGAAAGGGTATATTTGCAACAATATTTTATTGTTTATAATTTTGTACAGTATGATACGTTTTGAAACACTCCCCAATACTCATTGCAGGCTGATTATTGCATGTGTGACTTGCAGTCCAGTTTTCTTGTTCCAGTTTATCGTTTAATCTATGGACGCGTTCCCGATACACGAAAATCGCTTTTCAATTGGTCAACGAGTGTCTTGACAAACTTGTGGTCATTGGCGTTTGTTTGTTTTGAGATGCGAGATGTGTTTGAGTTTATCACACACATTTCCAACCCCCCAAAAATAACTTCCTCCACCATTTCCGGATAAAACTTCAGGGCAACATACATGTCTCAAAGAGTTGATACTTTTCACTGAAGATACTCAACTGCCCCTAAACTCCCTTAAAGGAGACAGCGAAGGGCAAAGGTTACCAAAACCACAAAAATAAAAACAAATAAATTTCTAACTAAATCAGAATCAAAAATATTATAATTAACTTAAAAGTTAAAGCCTTATAACGATACAAAAGAAAAATGAATTAATGCTGATGAGTGTTAAAAAGTAATAGTTATAATGATAATAATAATAATAAATTTAAAATACGAAAGTAAAATTAAATACTGATTCGCTTTTAAAAAATTAAAATTAAAAAAAAATTTAAGTTAAAAATAAAATTCTAATGCAACTTTAAATTTTTATTTTAAATTTACAGAAGAACTCGGGATGAAAATCTAGTTCTACTAATTTTAAATCGACCAGGTTGTTTCTTTCATACTCAAAAAAAGGTTTAAAATTATTGTTTGGGGAGGGATTTATAGTCTCTCAAAGTTTTCACGAATTTGTGTTTTGAAACTTGGACCAGCTGTGGTTGGGTATAGTCATCTACAAGAAGTCGTTAGAGATCGGACTGATTGGTGATGGCAAGAATTTAAATTTTTAGATTTCGAATTTGTTTTGTTTTTAATAATTTAAATCAGTTTGTTTTGATTGGTGAGATGAATTAACTTTTCAAATTTAAATTTTGTTGTTCGGATTCATTCTGGAATAACACCCGGTGTCAAAGTGACAAACAAAATTTGGATGTTTTTGTTAATTTTTAGTTTTGGTCTTTCTATCGGATTTGTAGTAAACATAATTCATTGCGTTTGACTTTGAGTTTTTAAGCAAGTTAATATTATGATTGTTGTTGTTGTTGTTGTTATTGTTATTGTTTGACCTCTTCAAAGTAAACCTGGTCGAATTTCAATTCATTTGCAATTCTTCAATGTCACCATTTTTCGTCACTCTTTTCAACTTCTCCTTCCTCTTTCTTTTTACTTTTTATTTCTTCTGTTGAATGATTTCTTGTCTTTGTTCAAATTGTAAAGGATTTTCAACGTTTCATTGCTCTTCCTCAGTTCGTGTCTTATTTTCTTTCCCTTCTTGTCCAAGTTTTTAAGCCATTCACAGCTTACATTATGCAAGGCGGAAAATTCGGCACAATTAATCTCGGAATCACTAAAACCGTTTTCGAAACGCACAACACCCTCCGATTTCAGAGTCATTTCCACTGTTTTGTTAGTGCACGGGGGAAGATTAGGACACAGTTCTTGTTCCGGAGGTTTCTGTTGGCCTTTGCACTGGACATCAGGCAGAGCCATGATTTCTTCTTCTAAATACTCTTTGAACGTCTTTTGATCCTTCTTCGACTCCTCTTCTAGGTATTCTTTAACAGATTTCCTTCTTTTCCTCTCGTTTTCGAAATACTCGATACCACCGTGATGACGGAGTCCGGGAGGTTGGGTGTACACGACGGGTTCTTGATCGATTTGTTCGATGCAAAGAACAGTTCGCTTACGGTAGACTTTGGACGAATCTCCGCATGTTGCTGGACATAGTTGCCAAGGACCTGCCCACCATCTGTAAAACAAATAAACGAATCATAAACTATACTGACATCTATCACACCAAGGCTGAGGTTAAAAGGAGAAAAATTTACCAGTAGGACAGTGTTGTGTGTTGCAAACCCTCATCTTCTTATCCGGCTTTGTATCAAGTTCACATTTACTATCATCAACAATTCCCAAAGTTCGCTCTTTGCAAACTGGAAAACAGTTTGATGTCCACTACCGCATGATACAGAGCACATGGACCATTCTGAGAAATACCATTCGTATTCCCTTTCAGCCGTGGCCACAGGTTTTGGTATCGTGTAGTTGTAGGAAATTCCCAAATTTTTAAATTTGCCACGATATATTATCTAAATAACATTCGAAAATTTATTAAATCTCCAAACCAAAAATTAGTTTTACGTTAACAACATAACTTAATATATTTACATAAATAACAATATCCTCCTTAAGGGGTCCCGGGATGTGGATTCGCTCGGTATCTTTCTCTCTTTCGTAAAGACCAGTGGATCCTGCGATCTCATATTCTCCAGACAAAGTGATTTCCCTGGAGGAGTAACACGAAACAGTTAACACACAACCTCAAAACTACAATTTGAAATGGTTAATAAAAGCGACTTTCAAAAGCTTACAATTTTCCATTCAAATAAAATTTTTCGCTTCCAGCACTTCCGATTCCAATATAATTTTTCGAATTTCCATTTCGTCGACGTGAATGTTTCTGGCGCCCGAAGGAATAGTGACCACCTCAGTGTAGCCTAAAAATTCCCCAAATTAAATTACTTTACATCCACATTCAAATATTATTGAATAAGAGCTCTTTGGATGACGTACCTGAACCTGTAGTTGCATTGTACAAGCCTGAGATAGTGTCACATTGCTCTCCGTTTCCTTGACAGATTCCACATTTGTCTTCCTTCGCTTCTGAGTCTACCACCCAGTCACAACCGACTTTCTGTTCTCGCGAAGAAAAATTGTTTTATTAATCATTTTAGGAAATTCAAATTTATGTGGTGTAGTGGCCGAAGTTATGGTACTTCTACCACATCCTGTTTCAACTCAAATTTGAATCTACCAACCTTACAGATTCCTCCGATGCACATATCCCTAGTTCCAACACGACAGGGTGTACCATCCTTAGCTGCTCCTCCTCGAGGAACGATAATCGTGTCTTTTTCATCGGAGCAGTAAAGTTCGCACGGATCAGCTATAATATTAGTATTATGAGAATTTAATTTATTATTAACTTAAGTAACACATTAGTAACAGTCTCTGACTCACCTTTATCGAAGTAAGGTATCCACTTATACTTTTTACCGTGGAAGGGTTTATCATCGTAACTTGAGCATTGAACAGCTCGAAATGACGGCGTGTTTTCAGGACAGTCCTAAAAAAATTTGCACACAAAATTAGTTCAGACATCCTGAGATAAGGTCCTTCATGTTTGGTAATAAAGTCAGACTGGCGTTCGAACCTCAGTGTTACAGATTTTGTATCTTCGTCTCTCTCCGGTGCAATATTTCCCTCCAAAAGCCGGCGTTGGAAAGTTGCAGTGCCGTTCTTTGATGGCTACTCCAGCTCCACAGCTTCTACTACACTCGCTCCAGTCGCCCCATTCGCCCCAACCACCATCGACTGGGTCTGGCTTATCACTAATAGGAACACATTGCTGGTTTATGCACCACTACAAAGTGAAATTAGATTTAGTTAGAACTTTAGAATTACAACCTCAAAGTAGTTTTGAGAGTAATTTTTACCATATGTTTTCCACACATGGTTCCGGGTGCAGCTGGCTTTAACATTGTAGTGCAAACGCCATCGACAACACACCAAAGCCTCGAACATATCTAAAAGAAAAACAAAATTTTGGTTATAAAATCTATAAAAGACAAACCGCACAAATCGAAGAGCGGAACTGAATGAAATTACTTCAGGCAGAGGAGTACAAACTTCCATTCCTTTACTGCCAAACTGAAGCTGACACTGAAAACTGGCGTCGTACATCGCCCCGGCAGGTAACTCTGGATACTCATAACTGTCATCAGCAGTTGGCTTATCGTCTAAACACTTTCCTAAACCTTTGCTGCAAATTAAATTTCATATTCAGAGTAAAAAAGAAAATGGCGACTAACTATTTTTACCATAAAACAATTCTGTAAACGTATTTACTCTAAAAAGTTTGTGATATCTCTTCTGCTGCAAGATGACCATGCTATCTCGACGGTGTCAGCCTCAAAGCTGGGAGTCATCACATGCTGAGTGGTGCCGTTCCGTCTAGAACATCCGACTTTCTCCGTGTCGTGATACATACCAAAACTACAATCACAATTTATTTATTGATAAGGTCATCTATTTAAAAGCATGACATAATTATTTTTCTGTAATAAAACTTACTTATGGCCAAGTTCATGAGTGATCGTATGAGCTAACGTGATCCCATTATCCTCGTTTACGTTGCAGCTTCTTTCCTTTTCGCACATACCGCCCACGTGAGCCACCCCCAAAGTGCCACATGGTGTGTTACTGCGAGCGCAAATATCCTCTCTGAAACGATTGAATTAGTTTTGCGGTTATTGGAATATAAAGTAGAGGATTAAGCCAAGGATAAAGAGACCATCAGTGGCCAGTTTTCCCTCCAACACCATAACGCAAATTGGAAATAAGCTGTTAACCTGGTAATAAGAATGGCCACGTCGTGATGATTGGGATGATCATCGCCTTCGTAATTTTGTTGCTCTTGCCATTTACAAAAGCTCTCCAACGTTTTGTCGGCATTTATGGTGACGTTTAGTCCATCAAGAGGTGTTTCTTCATCTAACAGAATAACATTGACAACCACGATGTTTACTTGATTCCCGATACTGGGATCCTGATATAAGGCAGATACCTGATGGGAATGATTAAGGAATTCGTGAGTCATTGACAAAGTCAAAGCTTTCGCCCAACCTTCAATCATTTAAATTTATTATATATATACTAAATTTAATTTAAATTCTTTTTTTATACTCTTACCATATTCATGATGGTGAGGAGATATGTTTCCACGTATGTGTCTTGATGGAATTTAATCATGGATGTGTCGGCAACGATGAGAGCTTCGACGTATCTTTCTTTACTGACCGATCGCCTCCAACGACTTTTCCTAGATCGTCCTCTTCCTTGAACTTTCATCTTCCCCGGTTGTTGTTGCCATTCTAATCGCATTTCTTTCAGACGCCTCGGCTCTGGAAATGAAAGAACCCTTCAAATGAAATGACAACTCGAAAAGAAAGTTGAGATTATCTCAAAGAGTTTAATAGATCCGACAAAAGAGCACATGACAACCGATCACTGAATAATTGGTTTCTTTGAGCATACCTCGCGTTCCACAATTTTTCTCGTGTTTCTTTTTCTTTTTCCTTTTCTTCTTTTTATTCTCAGGTACAACGGTTGCTCTTTTGAATATTATGTGCTGTTTACTTCCGCCGTCGACTGATTTTCTCTAACTGGTTCCAGCCAGTACTCTCCGTGTTTCTCCGATACAATAACCCCAGCCTGTTCGTCCAAAAAATAATAATAATTAAGTTAAACATTATGTTTTCAATTATGTTGACTCACGAGTGAACATAACATGTTTAGTTTTAGTTTAAACGGAAAAAAATGTGGCGTCAAAGACTTGAACCTGCGGTTATGCGTGTTAGTGGTTAAATGTTGGCGCTTTTTGTAAGTGAATAAAGAGCGCTAACAGAGTGCTGCAGTCAAGCGAGGGTTATTGAGTAACTACAGCAGTAGACAGAGGTATTACTGGTACTCAAACTTATTTTATAATCCGTTGGAAGTTATTCTCTTCAATCCAACAACATCTAGTTACTATCCGTATTTATTCCTGGAAACAAATTTTTCTTTCTCTTCTGGTACTGCGACCCGCTGAAGATGCTTTCTATTTATCTACTAGGCATGGGCGGACTAAGGTTTAGGCAATTTAAGTACGTGCCTAAGGCCCTATTGGGCTCAAAATTAGGTTTTTAATTCTTTAAGTTTAGGTTATGAATAAAAAATAATCCCGGAATTACAATATTGCCTAGGACCCGCTTTAATCTTAGTCCGCCACTGCTAACAGGTTAAATAATAAAGTCAGAAGACCCGCTTAAATACGCTTTTTGAGTAGACAGTTGCATTTTACAAAACACAATTCGAAAATCCCACAAATTACCAAAATAAAATTTTTCTCAACTTTTATAGACAACTCAAAGTAAAAACTTCATCATCAGCAGCAGCAACAGGAAATTATTACCAAAAATCAATCCACAACGAAAACAATCAGTTCCTCATTAAAAAATCCGTTGGTATTAAGCCTTAATTAAATAATTATCCTAATTAATTTTATAAATTTCCACAATATTGACCCAGTAACACGTTTTAGTCATCTGCTGCATTGTTTAAAAGCCCACTTTTCGACAGTTATCGAGTTTTGATAACCAAACAAACTAAACCAAGACCTTTGACAAGATGCATCAGCCGAAAATTTTAAGCAATGAAAGGAATAATACCGATCTCACGTACGATATCAATTTTCATGACGTACAATATGAGTGTAAAGATTGCAACAGCAAAATAATTTTATATATATATATTCCGGTTAACTACCGCTTGTATCCAAGTCCGGGATATTAGTTTAACTTTTGAAGGTTTAATTTAGGGAATAGACCTGTTTCCTAGCAATTGGATGAAGGATGTAATTGGGACTTGGGTTAGGAGGAAGTGATAAAGTAGTGCACAGGAGTAATAGGAGAGCAAAAGAAAAAGTGGTCAAGAAGAAGAGAATAGTGACAACAGAACAAAGAAAGAAGATAGGTGAGGAGGAAAAGTATAAAGCTAAATGAATCGCGATGTGGAGTCTAGTGGTTTACATCTTCTTAGACGTCGATCTAGTCTTTCGCTATAGACTGAATTATATTAGGTGGACCGAAAAATAATGTCGTTTTATGTTACACCTAATAGATGTTACGATAATCGCTGCGATTATTAATAATCACCAACTAACCTTGGTAAATGGAGAGAATAATGAATATTTATCACAATTACCGGCCAGTTTATAAAATCTCCAACTCATCTATCCGTATTCACTGTTAATGGCAATCACAGTTGCTTGGATTACTCGCCATTTGTCAGAAAATAACAGAAGCCAAGCATGTAATATCGTATATATGTTACAATAAAAGCGATAAATCGGACGTATATATAATATAAGTCCCGACATCATCATCATCATGCTGTCTTTGCGTCCAAGGTTGACAATCAACAGGATTATGGCGCTTAAGGTTTGGAATATGGAACAAAATAAGTCCCGGCGATTCTTCATAATCACCAGCTAAATTTGATTAATTAATGAATATTTATCACATTTACCGTCTAGTTTGTAAAATATTCAACTCGTAATCTAAACAAACTATTACTAAATTCCCACATTATTGATTGTATAAACTAGCTACTAAATCTGCTAGTTAATCGCTATCTTTTGGTAAAACTGATAAATCAAGATAATATATACAATTCCCGGTAATTATTTATAATCACCAACTAGTTTATAAAATCTCCAACTGTAACGGGAAGTGTAATAAAAGTTAGTTTAAAATACGAGTTGGATAAACTACCCGGTAAATGTGATAAATATTCATTAATTTATCAAATTTACTTGATGATTTTGAATAATCGCCGGAAACTAGTATATATATTTATATATTCACCCGATTTATCGTGTTTATCGTAATATATTAACGATATTACTTTCCACTCCCTAAAGTATATTGTTCATTAGCTAAGTAATTAAAACGTATTTCAAAAAACTAATTAGATCAAGTTTGGCAATCTGAACAAAAAAAAAATTGGCAGTGATCTAAACTCAATTAATTAAAATTCACAAAATTGATTATTTTAAAGAAGGCGGAATTAATTATGCACAATTCAATTTATTGTAGAATTATAATAATTAAATTGATGGGAGGAATTTAAAGAACTATAATTTCGTTTTTGGAGAGTGCGTTAAGACAGTTTGTAAATCGGTGGGGAAAGTTTTATTAGAAGAAGACTGATGAACTTCCAAAAAGAAGGTGAAACCTTAAAAGGGCACCAACCAAAATGACGAAAAATTATTTTGGCGCTATCAAGTGTTCAGTTGTCTATTAACCCGTTAAAGTTCAACGTTTTTTCGTGGCCTAAGTAAAAGTAGTCGAGCAATGACCGGTAGAAAAAGGAAATAAATTGTAGGAAATGAGAGTCACTGTTAACTAAATTAGGTATTAAATTCTCACAGGCTCGTTTTAAATCATTTATGTAAGAGTGCACATGCACACACAAAACAAAAGCAAAGGAGTGAAGAAAGTTTGGGTTTAAGCGAAATGAACGACGGGCGCCATCCACCCTAGACGCATCCACCTCCCAGGTTTTCCATATGAGGCATAACTACTGTTCGATTAATTAATATGTAAATGTTGATTGTAGGAGAATGCAAGAGCGCTCAGGGTCAAATTCACATAATAACGGCGCCTTCTTAACCTTAAAGGGTATTCTGATAACGAATGCAACCGATTTCTAATTCATTCAAATCACTTTCGAGCCGGTGATCCTCTCCTCTAGCCCCCTGGACCCATTTCCCAAAACTATATCTCTAGTCGGGTACAAACACCACACTGTGATTGAGGGTAAGCAAAAACAAACTTACCAAGCCATTAGTGCAGACCGAAATTGCGACTCTTGATCTGGCTTGACCTTTCACCTTTCCTCTATAATGACACTCGGTATCAACTGGATTTGATTCATCGGCATTTCTCGCTCTTCTTTCGTGTCCACTTTTCGTCTTTTCCTGTGTTTTGTCTAATATTATAATTACCAATGATGACAGAAAAGTACTTAGCCAACGAAATAATAAATTTCTTGGAGGGCGTAAATGAAAACAAAAATTTTTTTTCTTTGGTTAAATAAATTTGATGACAAGGTAAACAAAGTCTCGTTTTGGTGTGTGGCCTAAAGAACATCAACTTCTACTTGTGACCCAAACTAGTTGCTGCCAATAAACAAAACGTGACTTTATCGTGAATTTGTTATTTATTTATTTATTTACTAACTTTGTAACTTCAAAAATTTTTCAAATGAAGTAAACTCAAGTTTAGACTCATAACTAACTTAACTGTTAGTCGTAACAAAATCTCAGAGGTTTTCGAATTTTAAGACATATACAGACAAAACTAAAACCTAATCGCTCTCAATTCTTATACTACTTATTTATTTCCAAACCGGAAGTTGAGGGAAGAAAATTCTAACTAAAAGTATCTGGTCCAGGGGTGAGCAACCTTCCTAATCAACGGGCTAATTTAAATTTTAAATTTTTTTGGCGGGACGTAGATAAAATAGGAGGGCCGCACAAATTTGTAGATAAGCTTAATTTTGCATTAAAAAAACTCTTAGGATACCTATTTGACCATAATATTGCACTCAAGCCTTTCAAGAAACACCAAATTGCTGAAATTGCTAGTTAACAGCTTACCAGTCCGACTGATTGTGTGACAGAAGCAAACATAAACAAGCACAGACGCGGTGTGTTCGTATTGCACCTTTGAACAAGTCGCTGACAAGTGAGTAACTCGTCACAAATTGTTTCGGTTTAGTATATACTACCATTTTAGTATAAATAATTGTATAACAATATACTGATAGGAGGAAGTCGATAAAATAAATAGAATTTCAGAAATACTAAAACCGCAAAAACATGTTAAACGGGCCGAGTGTTGCTCACCCCTGATTTAGTCGAAGTCTTATTTTATTGTTACAGTAAACATCATTAAACGGTCGGTAATTAGCAGGGATTTTTAATTTTTTGTTTGAGAACGCTTAAAAAAAAATTTTTTTTTACCTAAGTCATAATTTCGTCTAATCAGCCTCCTAGTCCTGTTGTGTTTAGTCCTTCTCTCGACGATCAAATTAGGAGAAATGAAGTCATTATTAGGAAACAACTGAACAACGATCTCTTCCCCTTCTATTTCCAACTTATAATTTATGTTGGACGGACGGACACTTCTCTTTCGACGGTTTGTAAGGAAATCATTATCCAGTTCCTCACCATCTTCGTCAACTAGTATTGGAACTGTTAGTGTGTAATTGTCTATTTGTCCAGAGTAGATTCCTGCAACAAGAAAAATAGAAATTTGGGGTTTCAATTTTTTTTACTTGTTAGTGTTAGTATTGTGGGAAACTACAAGCTGTTACTTAAAAGTAGATAAAATTTGTTTGCTGGTAAATAATATTTATTGTGTAAGTTCTTTTACGCCTCTGGGGCGCCATCGGAATCCGTTGAGGACTGTTTTCTTTGCTGCAGCCAGCTTTTCTTCAACTGTTCGCCTCCACGTCTTCCTCTTCTTCAGTTTCCTTTGTAATTTGTAGAGCTAGTAGATATTACTTAAGTTGTAATTCTGTTTTTCATCCCTGGGTATAACAGAACGCAAGAGGATTCGAACTTACGACCAAAACTAGTCGGGCGCTTTAACCACTACACCACAGACCTCCCACGCTAGTAGATAATATAACAAATATGACTACCAAACCTCTGTCTACTGCTGCATCTATTAAATTACAAAATAGCTTATACAAGCATCCTTCAAGACGAAGGAACAAAAAATCACATCAGACAAGGTCATGCAATGTCCATAGTACTAGACAGGAGAAGAACACAAAAGAAGTCCAGCAAAAAAGAGATGAGAGGAAGAAATAAGAAACCAGAAACACCCAGAAGTCTAGATTAATAGGTTTGCTAAAAGGAAAATTGGAGACAAGGGACGAAGTAGCTCTAAAAATTACCAAAAATATACATCAAGGTCTCGTAGAGGATTTTTATCTTTTTCCTTCAGATGGAAGTTGTCTTTAAAAAGAAGCAGACGAAGGAAAATGGAGTGAGTGCATGAGGATTTGAAGAGAGACTTTGCAAATCTGAATTAGAACACTTAACAAGAATGTTTTTGACAGATGGTGCCAGCGATGGTTGATGTTTCTTTTTTTTACAAAAAAAAGATCTACTCCTCAACAGTCAGGTAGATAAAATGTAGTTTTTAATTTCACAGATTAGGTCTGTGAGTTTGTTCTTAACACTTCGCAACTCTGAAATTTATTTATGACTCGCTGTCATTTTGCTTTTGGTGAATAAGAGCAACCCAACACCACTTGTCCCAGAGAGCGATTTCAAAAGTGGTGGCGCCATCAGCCACAAAAACAGATCTCTAACAACAAAAAAGAAATTAAAGATCTTACATAAGGCTTCCAACATAAAGGAAAACGTCCAGTTGGTGCCTGAGTAAATTAAAAAAACGAATAAAAACTTCCAACAATTTTAATTATTATTTAAACACATTTCTCTTTGGCGCCAATTCTGAATAATATAAACATTTTGTAGGCTCGAGTTTACTAATTTATTATTACTCTGGTATTAAGAAAACATGATTTCTTAAATAATGTCTCGAGCTTTGTTTGGCTGGATTGCGTTTGAGCACGTCTCCTTCGAGTTAAGTATTTTTCAATTTAATTAATATCATCGTGTCGTTTCCATTCTTCCGCCTTGACGTCACCCCCCCAAATCCCTCACCTATACAAATTGTCACCTCGCGGCTGAGAAAATTCCGAAGTGTCCCGTCCTGAAGAAATGGAGAAAAATTAACGGAACGCGACTGTTGACACGAAAAAGATTGCCTTTTAAATTTTAGCAGTTTGTTCCAGTTAAAAGAGAGACGTGGATGATGGTTAATCGTTTCTTTGGTCTCTGGAAACCACGTCTGTTTGTTCAATTTAAATTTTTAACCCGGTTTCCGTGTTTTCTTTCATCTGTCTTGAGATCTTTTTAAGTTTAAGGATTTTTAGACCTGGTTTCTGTTCCACAAGAAAATTTAGTTTCTTCTCTCTCTCCCTTTATCTACCAGTTTCCCTCTATTAAGCAAATCGTAGCAATCAAGGCAACACACTCAGACACGCTCATACACGCTTGGAATTAACAAATAAGCGACCTGATGCAGAAACTTGGCATGAAGACGTGTAGAAAGAGTCTACACGAAACATAAAAATAGAACACACGACCAACTGACCGTCAGTACAACGAATCGGGAAGTAACTCGAACGGCTGTCGGAACGACCGCTGTTTTTTGTTGATATCGTTCGAAATCCGTGTGCTTTGTCTCATCAATATACCAAATTTCGACACAAGTACTGTATATGAGAGCTGGCAGTATATCTTTCTCCTTTCTTTGATGGCCTCAATCAGTCCCTAACAACTGTCCTTCATTCCAAATACAGAATTGAGGGTCGATTCTTCAGAGTTTAAAAAACCAAAACCTTATGTTACCTACATAGAATATATATTAATAGATTGTATATTCCATAATATATACTTTAAAATAGAAAACGAAATACATAAAGTCCTGAGAGAGATAAAGTTGATACACAAAAGAGAGGGTCATGCACTCCAGGGTAAAATTCCTTCAACTGTACGCGTTGTTCCTTCACTCGGCTACGGAAGGAAGTTCTGTTTCAACTCTAAAATGTGCATTACTTATGAAATATATTTCCCTTTTGTGCTAAAAGAAAGTGAAAGTTAATAACAGTTCCCAATTCTCGAGGGTCAGGGGAATCAGGAAAAGGTTTTGGATGGAAGAAGAAAACCTCATCAAGGCTTCATAGAAAAGTCGAAATTCAAAACAGGACAAAAGGACTGGGGAGAGGAAAAAGTCCTACAGCGAGAGAAAGAAGGATTAATGCCCTAAAGTACTCCGAAATAGAACGAAAAAGATATCTTAGTCCTAGTTTCGTCTTTCAAATTCACACCTCAAAGATTTGTCACCAGCACAAGTCACAAACATCAATTTCTAGGAGCCCCAAATTTCCCAAATCCCAATTAACATAAATTCGGATATACGTAGAATATAAAATGAAGATTTTGAAGGTAAATCCGCATAATTTGAAGAGGGCAAGACCGAAATGAATGAATTTATATTATTTTTAAATCATAATAACCAGTTGACCATTGACACCAAACTTATAAAACCTCGGATTTAAATTTAAATCTGATTTTGTATCCAATTGCAAAATCCTTGCACCCAAAAATTTATCTCCGGATAAGTAAAATTAACATTTTAACAACCATAAAAGCTCGTAAATGTGATAATAAAGCGCAATATTAAATGCATTAGCAATAGGGTCGTGTTACAAAATTTATAATAAATAAATAAATAAAGAAAATGAGAAAAGGAAAAGTGGCGTGTGAGAGACCCGGAGTAATTTATGTCTTCAGCAACACCTTCCAAGACATTAAATTTTTTGATTTATTCGTAAACGCCGTTTGTTTACGGCGCCAAACTTATGAATGTTCATAGCCTTGTGAAGCCCGGTTTTCTACGTGTGAATGAGTGAGTGAATGAATGAATGAATGAATGAATGAAAACTATTTTTATATCGTTTTTCTCGATAGGTTTGTAATATGAGATGGACATGTTGAGGATTTTTTCGCTACCATTTTTATAATTTATTGCAAACTGTTCGTGCAAAAGGCTACCGTGAGTTAATGAACTGACCTTACCAAATTTGGATTTATGTAACAGAAAGAGAACTGATTGACTGGCATGGGGTAGTGGGACCGGGAGGAAAAGGTAAAAAGTCTTCATGTTCTAGCGAATACTTGTTGACTTTGATACCCGGTAGGACTTGAAAGTTTGTCAGCGTATCCATGTGGGTGTAGTGAATAGTTTTCTCTTATAAGCTGTGTGTTTACACGAGGCATTAGCATGTCGCATTAGTCACAGTAAGCTTCATTGCTAGGCCCAATGTCAGATACTTAAATATTTGAGGGAATTTATTTATTTTTGTTAATAATATTTTAAGAAGAGATGACACGAAACGTAACTGCATGGAAGGGAGAGGAGTAGAAAGGCTAACGGACTACCGTTTGGCGGATTTTAATTTTAGGTCGTGAGCCGTACTTGTCTTTATACAAAGCTGTTTCAGTTTAGAATGGGAAGATACGTGGTGTAGTGGTCAAAATACCTGACCATAGAAGTTGTGGTTGTGAGTTCAGATCCTTCTCCTGTATCCCACTATACCCAAGAATGAAAATGAGACTAAAACTTAAACTAAACTAAACTATTTACGAACTAAACTACAGTTTCTCACTGAGTTTGGTTCTATACATATTACTTCTGTTTTGTTTTACTGTCAGCAATCTCTTAACTCTTTTTGAACCTGTTATAAAGTTCTTCATCGTTGAATCTATTATTTTCTTACAGTTTTGGCACCCTGTCCACTCACCCTGAGTTACAAAAATGATACTCTGTAGTAAAATTATAGTTATACTTGAGTTTTGATCCTGTTGTTTACCCTTTTTGGGTATAACAGGATACGGGAGGAGGATTTGAACTCGTGACTATAACTTCTTAGTCTGCCATCAATCACTGTACCACAGACCTTCCGCCCTCTGTCTTAAAAATAGTTTTTCGGGCTGGACTCCGAAACTGAGGACTGCAAAAAATTTTGACCAAGTAGGTAATGTAAACATTTTAGCGGTAACATATAAAAACAAAAACTAACCATTTTGGGTTTAGAATGAAGTGAAGAAGTGTGTTCAGCAGGGAATATTGTGTGAGGCCGTAATTTGTCACAGGCTAGATGGTCAACAACGTTCGGACAACAAAATACGAATTAACTTGTGGTCCATCAACAATGTGTTAAAGCAGCCACACGAGTGCACAACATCCAGTTTAAATTAAAATATACCCTCTCCTCCTCCTACTACCCAAACACTCTTCCTCAGACGAATAATAGCGTCCGACTCGTGCCCGCCTAAGATACACAATAAAATGTTTTACTACCCATTCACGAAAATTAATACCAACGAGATGTATTAATAAAGAGAAAAGGGAACAATACGGGTGCCCAAAAACGGGAGAATAGAAAGATAGTATTTTAATATGCGCGCCACTGGCCTTAACATACCGTGTGATATGACCCAAACTAGACATATCCCATTTTTATTTTAGTCATTTTAAGGTTGATGAGACGTCGCTTTTAAGAGAGCTAGGCGCCAAGCGCCATGCGTCTTGTTTGGCGCCAATAGCTAATCAAATCATGGGCGGGTTGAATCACGCCGTCTAAACAGGGCCGGATTCCGCTTTTACCGGCTTTCAAAAAAAAGAAAGAAAAACGTAATTTACATTTTCCTATTAAAAAAAAAGAAAACAAATTCGGCACATGAAAGCCATGTGAACTGTTTTCTGTTTTCACGTTCGACTAGTTATAAATTAATTTCCCCGTCTTTTTTTCCTTATTGCGATTAGGTCCTTTCTTTCAGGCTTCATCACCTTGAAGTTATTATTATTTTTTTGTTTTGGTCTTTTTTTTATGGAGAACGAAAATTGGTTCCAATGTCTTCAAGTATTTGACATTATTTTCGTGTCCTAAATATAAAAGAAAAAAAAATCATAGAGTACAATTTAGACTTTGCAATTAAGATATCTCGAGTCCTCGAGTCAAATTTTATGGCGCCAATAGAAAAACAAGCTGATAATTATAATAATTGTTAATGTTTCATGTTACTTTGTCTTGTTTGCTAATTAAATAATCTTGGCGCTCTTTTTCTTCGTCTTTCAAATTTTTCACTTCTCCAATTTTCATAGCAGTCATTCCGAAAATTACACTCAAGCTTGGTTAATTTTTCACGGCGTTAATCACGCAAGGGTGGGGCTTAGCGTTTAGATAATTAAATCTAAAAAAAATAAATAAATAAGAACCTGACTACCCTTTCACATCGAATTTGTAGTCGTGTGTAAAGCGTCTTCTCGAGAATAGGACAAAATAAAAGAAGGAAGATGACTACAAACTATTGTAGGTTATTGTCTTATACTTGACATTAATATTTATTAATAAATGAAAATGGTGTTAGTAACGACAATGATATACAACAGTATAGCCTGGTAGGGTCTATGAATTCAACACAAACTTGACAGAACCTTTTCAAATACTCGTCACTAAGATAGGCATAGCTTAGCCAGCTTTATAACTTTTGTCAAGGGTGTCCTGGCTCTCAAACACAAACACTAGTCTGAGTGTAATTATGGTACACCTCTTTCACTAAATTCATGAATCATACAGAATTTATATACTGTTACTGTTATATGTTAAAATATTTCAGTTTATCTTTAGCAAGAATGTGACGTGAATGCTATCATTATAAAATTATCTCTACTCAGACATCCAAGAGAAGTAGAAAGGTGAGAACGAAGGCTGGGAGGAAAAGGTGATGAGAATATTAGTAAAAAGGAAATAGAGGTGTAAGGAGTTCAGCAGGATTCAAAATCATGTTATGTTTATGTTTATTAATATTATAAAATGTAAGAGTGTTGTTATTGGTAGTAACTTTATGCTATGATTAACGATGGGATAACTATTTAAGGCAGACTCTTCAGGCCTAGACAATAGGTTATCTCAAATTTTGAGTTCTGATACCGTTTTTCATCCTTTTTGGGGGTATAACAAGATACGGGAGGAGGATTTGAACTTCCGACTATAAATTCTTAGTCTGGCACTTAACCACTACACCACAGACTTCCCCCAAATTCTTATAAGTGGGCGTAAATTTCGCTGTTTTTGCGTTCTGAAGTTGTGTTCATATATACATACAAACTACCCTCAAAAATGGTGTGTCCATGTCACCAAAATCTCGTTCAGGATTAAATATTTAATCACCACACAACAAACCTACAACATTCAACTCCCAGTACACCAACTAAACCAAAAACGCAAATTCTAACCAACAAAACCCTTAGAAGAGGAGACACACAAAAGGCCTCACCAAAATGGATTCTGCAAGGGAGATGAAGTGATCACTATAAAAGAGGTTCACACACATTCTGGAATGGAATATTGAATGATGACGATGTATCTAATTATGTGTCGCGTGAATGTGTCAACACGTTCTACCCTGTGATAACAGGTGGTCGGCAAAAAACCAAATCGGACAAGCAGTTCAAACGACATCAAGAGGACACGATTGGTGTAGTAATCCCACATGGATAACGTCAACCGAATGGCCAGGTGTCTTCAACAGATGTTCATTCGCCGATTACAAGGAAATTGATTTATTAAACGACTAACCCATTTTTCATATTACCAACAACATAATTATTAATTCAATTAGAATCCTGAATTAATTTTTTCATCTCATCTCATCTTTCCTCTGTCATTATTTTATTAAAAAAATTTTTTTTTTCGCCAATAAAATATTCATCGATGAGCATAATCATCCGCTGAAATATTGCGTCCGTGTCCTAATATGAACTGGACCTGACGTAATTGGAATTTGGGTTTTTGTGTAATTAATTTTCGTAAATAATTGCTGACATTGTTGTTGTTGTTCTTATAGACTTGAAGTAATTAATCGACTTGAAAGGTAAACAGTCCTCAACTCGAACCTAACCTGACTTAATGCAGAAGAGAATTTCAAATTAGTGGGAGAATTTTAAGAGAAACTAATTAAAAACTAGGTTTTTCAAGTATTTAGTTCCTAGACATTTCTGCTTTTAGTCCACCCACCTCATTATTTTCTGTTTAGCCTCTGTACCTAATTTTTAAGGTTTTCACGTTTTGTTATTGAGTTTGTCTCTGAACTCTGTCTCTCTGAAAGGAGAGAAGATTAACCGAAGGTTCGGTATTAATGGTGGGGAGTGTTCCATCACTATAACTTCAAGAACTGTAGTCTACATGGAAGATGGAATGATTTAATAAATTTAAAAGTATACTACAGGAAAATTAATAAATTAGTTACCTAAACTAAATTAACTAAACCAAAACAGGAGGAAAACCTTCGAGTCCTGGGACAGTGGTTAAAATGCTCGACGATTGGAGTTATGGTCATGGGTTTAAATTCTCCTCCCGTAACGTGTAATACCCAAGAGTGGAGAACGGGATAGAAACTAAATAAAACTAAATTAAATCCCAAAACTAATCAATAACCCAAATTAACTACCCGTTTCTACTAGGCAGGCTTAGTAAAAGTTTTGTCATGTTTGCTACGGAGCACTCAAGTGAGAGGTCCCAACTCCAAACCTCATGTGCGAATAGCTCTAATCCAGATAGTATGTCCCATGTACAGAAGCTGTCGTGTATGTGACAATATCCAGAATATTCATGTTTTCATTCGATGAGCTACCGATGTACATTCGTAGTTAACTGCATACAACCCAATTTGAGCTTTAAGGGTGTTTTGAATCAACGCAACAGACTAGAGACTTAACCTCACGAATCGGAACAATAAGAACCATTTAGCCCTTTACATAACTGACATTTTAGAAAACACAAGGCAGAAGACACTTCCGCTGCTTGTATTCAACAGCAAGCCACTGTTTTCGGTGTAACATTTATATTCCTGCTTAGACTGCTTATTTCCCAAACTTGAGAATATACTCAACCTTGTTTTAGAACGTGACAATTTAAAAGAAAAACTTTTCCAGATACCATCAAGAAATCCATTCGCTTTCAAAATAACAAAGGAAGAGAGTAGACCATTTGCCAATCCCTCCTCACCTAAAAGGATTTGCTTACTTTTCATAACATATGATGAATTGTCAAAAGCTAAGTGACAACAACATAAAAAAAGAAATCAATAACATTATGATAATGTGCTTAGTGGTAGGTATACATTAATAGAATCACTTGCGCAACATCCCACAATGGTCAACCAGGTAATGAGTTGCACAGCAGACCGATATCCTCGGGGTTATAAAAACAATTAAAAACCGACAACACATTATAGGTTCTAAGTTGGGAAAAGGGAAATGGATGATAATCTGCAGTAACCTGATTCGATCAAAAGGCAGACATCCCGCCAAACCCAAAGATTCTTCTTCGAGACACAACACTCGGTAAAAGAATTGAACGAGAAGGGGTTTGGCGAGTTGTTATTACGTGCAGGAAGTTAACACCCACATAGAATAACCTGACCGATCTTATAACCGAAGTGGGTTTCAAAAGGTGGAAAAATTCAGGAGGCGAATACGGAAAAGAAAAGGCTGAGCAAGAAAGTGTCGAAGAAACAAGAAGAGAGGAGGCAATAGGGGGCGTGTTTATGTTAAATAAAGCTCGTTACGAGAAGGAACTGAAGCAATAACGACCGCTTTAAAGGAGAAATAAGGGAACCAAACCTGCATCTCGGTTTCATTCATATACGAAAACCCGTCGATAATTATAAAAAGAAACAAGTACCAAGAAATCTTACCATGTTTTATGTCGGGCAAGTTGCCTAAGAGACATGTTGTCGCCGCCGCCCACAGCAGAAGACAACAAATAATTCCCATGCTTCGGACTTCACATGATCACTTTATTCATTCAGTATCAGGATGATATCGTCGTGTTTTCCCAGCATTTCACGAAAACTAAAGTCCCTGTCACAACAAAAATAACAGAAATAGCAACAACTACAACAAAAAATCAATTTCGATGTTTTTCTAGAATGTCTTATTGATATTTTTATTATTTTATATCATCTAAAGTTCAGATATTTATTATCAACATGCGTCGATACCGGGGTTATTTATATGTAAATAATGTAACTGATTATGTTTTCCTTGGGAAACTGATCGTTTTTAAACTGACCAAGCAAAATCCGTGGAAAGGAAAACAAAAACGAAAATAACGCGCAATACCAAGGAAGAAGAAAACGTAAAGAAAGTTCAGGCAAGAAAGTGGTCAATGAAAAATCATTCATTCGACTATCGGCTACAATGAGGTCCAGCTATAAAAAAATAACCGAAGCCCGTTTGACTTAAAGACATTGAAGAGCCTTGCTTAATTATTATGATTTGTATCCAAATAAGGCGTCCGTTCATCCCACTTTTACAATATCAAGTTCAGCGACATGTTGTCGTTCTATACTTTTTTCTTCTTTTATTTCCCTTCGTTCGCCATAAGAGAAAACGCGCGCCAATTTAACATAAAACGCATTAGGTAGGCAAAATAAATATTCTTAGGTAGGCTTTTAAGGAATCCGTGGGCTACCAATTGATTGGTGAGTTATTTTAAAGCGTAGGGATTCTGTTTGCCTACTGAATCTCTGCCCATTCGGTTGGTTTTTTTATTTTTATTTTTGAAAACAGTCGAAAATATGAGAAGTTAGTGAAAACAAACATCGTTTGAGTGGGTGTTTGAATGAGGTCTTAAAATCCAAAACAATTGTTCCTGAAATAAATTTTTTTTTTCTAAACAAATCAACACTTTAAAATTCATTTGGAAATCTATCCTAAATTAAAATTTACGACAAGAAATTTTATACACCCCCAAATTCATCCCTCTGATCGTATCTAGCAAACAACAAACTACGTTCGCTCAAATTTTATTTCTTTCATCAGACGAGAACCAATGAAAATTGCGCAATATACTAAAAATCGCAGTAAAATAAATTCACTTATACGGAAATAGATATTTACCAGATATATATACAGCAATCAAATTTTTATAGCCTCAAAATCCCGCGCCCCTATTTGATAAACTTCAAAAACAAAACCCATCTCCTCATATTGGGATAAAATTTCGCGTAAGCTCAGATTTCGTTTTACGCGTCAGACGACAGCCAAAAAAAGTATAAAAAGTCGCCTACTATACTAATAATCGTGGTTAAATGATCTTATTTTATATCTTCAAGATAAAAATAGATTTCAAAATGTTTAAAGGCTCAAGAACCAAAGTATAAATTGAAACCTGTTTCTAAATAAATAAGAAACGCTTTCGTCTCAGATGAAAACCTAAAAACGTAATTTATACTAAAAAGAGCGATAAAACGATCTCACTTTATATTTCCAAGATCAAAATATGTTTCAAAACTTTTAAAGACTCAAGAATTAAAGTATAAATCAAAACCTGATTCTAAGGAATTGGGAAACGTTTCCCCGTTAGATGGGAGCCTAAAAATAGTATAACATTCTAAGAAGAGGGGTAAAGTGAGCTCAGTATATACTGCTGATATAGAAGTATGTTTTTAAACTATTCTAGAGTATACATAACTATTTTAAACTATACGTAAAGATGTTGAATGTATTTGAGCGTTCAGAATCTAAATGATGAAGAAGAAAAACCGCATAAATCGAGACCTGATTCTAAGCAAACGCTTTCCCGTCAGATAGGAACCTAAAAAAACTATATTATACTTTTATTATAATATAGTAAGAGGAGCAAAATGAGCTCAAATTATACTGCGGATAGAGAAATACGTTTTTAACTATTCTAAAGTAAACATGACTATTCTAAACTATAAGTAACCGCATAAAAAGAGACTTGGTTCTAATATATGATTGTGTTTATATTATTTAGGCAAATGGGATAAAATTAATCTTCTGGATAATCAAATAATCAATCAAATTGTGTTGTTTATAGGTATTTGTAGTTGTGTAGTGATTTTTAGGGGTTTTGCAAAGTGAAGTTCTATCAGATGTGTTCACTCTCTTTTGCTTAGTTAGGTCTCATTTCCGTTAAAAAGGAATACAGAAGTGTTTAAAGACAGGCAATTAGTATCACCTCAATGATCACAACTTGAGGACTTTTTAGAACTTAGAACCCAACAAAAAAAATTGTGTATTTCAGAAAACCAAGAACGCAATTAGAAGTGCTTCACTATTGTATCTCATCAACAGGAAAATCATCCGGGTTCGGTGTCAGTCACATCGATTCGTTTTTTATTATACTATGATTCCTAAAATTCAAGGTTTTCAAAAAGTGAACACTCAACCGAATTTGGTAAAAGTAACAAAAAAAAGTTTCAAATCTCAAGCGATCAAAAACCGAAAGTACGAATCGCCATTTTCGCCAACCCTGGGATTTATCTCCGTTTTTTATCTCTACCTCTAACTATACAAAACACTAACTTGTCCATCTGTCAAATAACTCTCGAAAGCAAAACGCTTTTAGTTACAATTTGCACCCGACTTCTTTTTTTCCCAGTTGGCACAACTGAAAGGAAAACCGAAGAGGAAAAAATAAGAAGAAAGAACTTTGTTTAAATAAATTGTTCTTCCGTCATTCATGCACCGGTTTTGGTTAGCAGCACATAATTCAATTTGACAGTGAAGATTAAATGAGTTTCATTTCGTGCAGATAAATTTGTTTGAGAATGTTCCGCGGATTTCCCACGGTTATTGGAAAAATAAACACGAGAGAGAGAGAGAGAGAGCCTGATTCAAAGTTGATTCTCAATTTCCGGGAATCCTCATCCTGTGTTTGGACTCGAAGACAATACAGGAAAAAAACGGAGTTTCCGGTGGTAGTCGTAAGAAAACAAAGTCATTAAATCACGACCACTGTTTTTTGTCTTCTTCTTCTTTTAATTTATGTGTGTAGATAAAAATTAATTATTAACAAGTCATTAAAGATACTAATAATTCGTAAGAAGGTCCTGCAGGGGAAATTTGAATTAGATCATTATTTTATTAAGAAACGCGTTAATATTTATCGTCGGATTAATGACAACCAGGTCAAATATTAATATTTAGATATCGCCAACGGTGATCGATCAAAACATGAGAATGTGTCACGACATGAAAATGTATAAATAAATAAAAATTTGCCGAGCGGAATCTTTTCAAAAGAAAAATGTCTTTCGGTTTTGAGTCAGCACCGACGATAAAGCATCTGGGAGAGGAAAAATTCCCAAATTAATTTTTGATCGAGTATTGAGTCTTTTGATTGGTTAATGTTACTTTCTTGTAAACCGCAGAAGAATTTTTAACCTATTTTGAAGTTAGTTCTAAGCTTTCCTTCATCAGATTTCTTTCCTGTAAGCCTAACGTCGAAAAAAGGTTTTCAAATCGAAATTTGGGTTCAGTTTACATCAGACTAATTTCAAGCTATTAACCCAAATCTCTTAAGACACGTTATAAAGAACAATTAGTGTATCTTATGGGTTGTGTCACACCGCGTAAAAAAAGTCATGAAACGATTAGATTTTTGTAGCTCTAAAATCACACTAAAGCACCCTAAAGCTTGGATTTTCTAACCTAACAAGCTTTTCAAATCAAATTTGGGTTCACTCTGCATCAGACTAACTTTAAGCTACTAAACCAAATCTCTAAAGAGACGTTATAAAGAACACTTAGTGTATCTTATGGGTTGTGTCACGCACCGCGTAAAAAAAGTCATGAAACGAGCGCAGATAACTCGAAAATTACAATAAAGCATCCAAAAGCTTGGATTTCAAAGCCCAACGTCGAAAAAGCTTTTCAGATCCAAATTTGGGTTTAATCTGCATCAGACTAATTTCAATTTACTAAACCACGTTATAAAGAACACATCGCGTATCTTATGGGTTGTGTCACAAACCGCGTAAAAGAAGTCATAAAACGATTAGATTTTTATAGCTCAAAAACCACAAAAAAGCCCCCAAAAACTGGGCGTTTTCAGGGGTAAAAGCTGAACTTTTTTTACGCGATTCCCAATAAACCCAAAAGTACGCTTCACAATAACATAACTACAGCCGTTAGTCTTATAAGAACTTTATTCTAAAAGAAGCAAACGACGTGAGAACTTATCAACATCCCTCTGACTCGAAGAATCGCATAAACGAAATCTTTCGACTACCTCATGAAACACAACTCAAAAACTAAAAATTTTTGATAAAATTCCTTCTCATTTACGAAAACTAAATGTATATCAACGAAGTTAATGAAGGAATGACTAAAGAGGAGAGAACAATGGGTAGTAATTAAACGCTTTTGATAATCTTTCACTAAGAATGCTGTTACTGTGTTTCTCATTTTAACGAACAACGGTAATTAACTGAAACACCTAAACCACCAGGATTCGTTCCAACTATCAGGCTCTAAGACATTTTACAATAACCCTCTACCCTAACTAACAGTCAGACTTTTAATTAGTCTGTCAAAATTAGAGCTTAAAACCAAACTCAAAACGTCCACATCACGCACGAACTCATTCAGATTTTTAGCTACGTTAAATTCCTTCACTGCTGTCGGAAGCAAGAAATTCTAACAAAACCAAATAAAAATTTGTATCGAAAAAATCAAAAAGGCAAATCGAACCGTTTTTCCTTTTAAAAAACTCAGCTAACATTTTCCCCAAGTTTAAATTTTCACGTAAATACAAATAAACATCGTCGAAGCGCGATGCTACCCACCGGTAGATGTTTCTACAACAGAAAACGCGACGTTCTTTCAACCTCACTCAGTGTTCACTGAGAATGCGCGCACCATTTAAACACTGGTTTACCATTACGCGGCCCTTAGAACACTGGTCCACTGGTGGGGGAGACTGACTAGACATCTTCCTTTCCCTGTCTTGCTCCATTAATTTCTTCTTTGTTAATTGCTTATATCTACCTGACAATATACTGTATCTGTAAACAATAAACAGGGGCGTACCCATGGGGAGTTCTTTTTCTTCTTTTTTTTCTCGAGACTTGTTAAAAACCTCGACTTGCCACGGCTCCGTGAAACGTTAATGACTTTCGAGTCTGCGTGAATAATTTTTTTTTATGTTACCCTCTCGATTTTATTTTTTATTTTCTCGCTATTTCTTTGTCTAGCAATTTATTTATAAATTTAATTTGATTTTAATTAATATTTTTTGTCTCTAAAAACCTTCTAATAATATTTAAATTTTGATTTAAAACAAATTTTGAATTAAACGATTTTTGTATATTTCCCTCCTCCTCCTCCTCAGTAAATTGAAGTCTCAAATCCTCAGTAAATTGACTAATCTTTAAATTCTCAAATCAGTGTGTAACCTGTAAACTCCCAATGTTCTATTTGTATGACAGCTATAACGATTCATCCCAAATCGCCGGTTAGTTTTAACTTCAACATAAATTGTCACATATTCAGTGTATGAAGATCAGTTACTAGATCATATTATTAACTTCTATTAATTTATAGATAATATATTTACTAAACTATCTATAATAGGTATACCGCAGTCAGAGAAGATCCAAGCTAGTGTCTGTGCTTGAGAGTTAAGGCCATTGTAATAAAAGTCGAAAAACTATTTAAGCCAGGTGTGTTCGAGATGACCCAGTCAATATATATCCAATGTAAACGAAATCAACACACAAAATTATAATATACTTTGTGTATAAACTACACGGACCATTTTAAACAATAAATTAACTTTATTACAACGTATTATTCAGAACAAAAATATTTGTTTCCATGAAAATTGATTTTTTGCGGCTCACTTAGTTAAACATTGTTTATGTGGTCCCAGTTAGCTTTTGAGTTTGACATCCCTGTGCTTTGTGACAGATTTTTAAAAACGGTCTGTCCGTTTTGTGCTGCGTTGGGAGATCCTGTCATACTAACCATTCAAATATGTGATCGACATAACTTTACGACTGTTAATGGGTTGCATCTTCATAAACAAGCCACATACACACTGTCCAGCATTATTATTTCATCATACGGGAATTGAAAGAGTGCAACATCATTAAGCAAACCAAAAAACGAAAATTTTTGGGAAACAATTTGAGATTTTATGGGTTAAGGGCTGTTTGGTCAATAACAATGATTAGCCTAACCGCATCAACACCTCATAATAATAGTTTTAATCCGGGTTTTAACACTTTTTGGGTTTAACAGGATACAGAACTCGTGACTGTAACTTCTTAGTCTGACACTTAACACTACACCACAGACCTCCGCAACACCTCAAAATATTTAAAGAATTTGCCATCATCCAAGGGTATATCTAAATCCTGATGTTAAAAATCCAAAACGTTCCAGAAAAAATCGCAAACCTGGATATTCTGGGAATTCCAGTATTTACAAGCACTCACAAAACGAGAAAATTAGAATTTCAATAACAAAATAAACATTAGCATAATTTTATTGAAAATTGGCTACCACCTTTCTCAAAGACAACAACTGGGCAACAGAACGAGGAAAACGCAATAAAATGTCAAATTCAAGGAACGAAAAGATATAAAATAAATAAATAAGCGAAACCGAACGCGAAAGTTCTACAACAAACCCATTCATGCTATTATTTATAGAAAGAAAAAATTCACAAGACTATCAAAGTATTAAACTCAGTGTCGTGGTATCCACCCAATTATAATTGGGAGACCATAAACGCACCAATTAGGAGAGTTAATATATAAAATCGATTTCTGCAATGCGATGATAAATTTTGAGTAATTACGTCCGAATAACTTTCCTCTGGGAACGTTCTCGTGTCCAAGACTGAGGTTAGAACAATAAAAGCAAAAACCGAAAGAAAAAGAATCCGTCTGGAACAAAAGCTTCCGAAATTAAAATCACTAAAACAAGGAATCTTACTTGAAGGTCAACAATGAAGCCCGTGAATCAACTTTACACCTAAAGTTCCCCCAAGGCTCTGGTCTTGTTCCACTCCTTTATACATCAAAATTATACCACCCAGGCTGACTTCCTGGACACACGGATCAAGACTTGACCAGTGGTAATTCAGAAACTATTGAACTTTCATCTTTGAAGGAAAAAAAGTCTGAGAAAAAAAATTTATATACATGTGAATGTTCTGGGTCGGTGGGAATCAAATTATAAACGTCACTTTTTTTTCTTATAATATATTCGAGAAAACATAAAATTTGGCCAAAGGATATTTCGGAATAATTTTTAATATAATCTAAGAGTGAATTAATTAACTAGACCCAGATCAAAATTACAGAAAACACATAAAAACTTGCTAAACGTTTTCTTATTACTTCTAGCCTTACGTCATCTTTTGATGTTTGGGTTTTGCACGAATTGGAGCAAGTTGATCTCCGGGAATTTTGCTTCGAGCTCATTGATCAATGGGAAATTAGCTTGCATAATATTTTTTATTAAAAATTTTTGCCAAAGGCGAAAAGTCTAACGAAAAGCTCACCGCGAAGCTTCTCTTTCTTCATCCGACAAGAACCAACAACAACAAATCTTCATTCTGCCTGCGCCCAGATTCGGACTCATAATATAGTCGAATAAGTGGTGATTATACGACTTCATAATATAAGCAGTGTTTTGGTTTGCTGTTTGCATTTGATTAGACAAAATATAAAGTCTCTGAAATTCTTAATCCGGTCAGTAATATTTTTTATCTCCCAGCTAACACTAGATACAGTGGAGATAAAACTGGCCATTTGAATAAAATTATAAAACTAGTCATTTTGAGTGGTGTTAATAATATTATCTGCCCTTAGTATGAGGCAGTAAGTAGTTTGTATGACTTAGAGGAAGGTTTTTCGTTTTTTTATCTACTGGGAAGAGACAGACCAAAGATTCACACCCAGATATTGGGAGATACAAATTATAAAAAACCTTAGAACCAGTAACCAACGATCAAATTCTCCATTACCAGGTCTCGCTCATTTCATAAATAATGCACACTTCATGATCAAGTCATTAAGGACTTTTGGATAGTAAAGTCCTACTGCTTTCAACGTATACGAATTGTCTGGACAAGATAGGACAAAATTCTCTTATCCAATCAAAAATTTGACTTCAGCGGCGTAACAATCAGAGGAATGACACTTCTAAAATTTATAGTAATAAGGAAAAACCCCAAATTTGTAAAACCAGCCATTTTGAGAGATGTTAATAATATTATCTGGCGTTAGTACCAGGCAAAAAGTAGGTTGTATGACTTAGAAGAAGGTTTTTCAAACTTTTGTCTAGGAGGAGGGGAAACAGTCCAAGAAATCACACCCAGAAATTGGAAGGTACAAGCATAAAAAACCTTAGAACCCATAACCACGGCTTGACACCTTCATTACTAAGTCTCAGTTATTTCATAAATAATGCACACTTTATCATCAAGTCATTGAGGATTTTTTTAGCCCAGCAGCTTTTAACGTATATGAAAAGTTTGGTTTTATCTAGAAGACGGGGTAATAGAAAAATTATCCTATCTAACTAAAAATCTGACTTGAGCGGCGTAACAGCCAGAAGAATGAAGTTTCTAACATTTGTAATAAGAGTCAAGAAAATGCCAAAACTCTCACTGAGGTTGTTATATAGGGAACAGTCCCAAGACTTCAGAAATAAGTGAATCATCCCAATTTGTTGTCTAGCCAGGTAAAACAAAGAAGAAACTTTAGAAAAGGAGTGTGGTACTTCCTGTAAAGAACAAAAACCCAAACCACCAAACTAAAGTTTTAGCACCAAAAGCCAAAGTTCACTGTATGACGATTATCTGGCTCAACTTCAAAAGAAAGAATTCTTTCCACATGTCTATATACGTACTTACACTTGTATATATAACATACTTTCGAGCCTTTGTTATTGTCTCAGAGGGTTTTTTATATTTTGTATCTTCCAGTTTCTAATGCCTTGGTCTCTTCCCTAGATAAAAGTCAGATATTAATAAAAACCCTCCTTTCATTTATACAAACTACTTATTGCCTCATATTAAGGTCAGATAATATTATTTACACCACTCAAAACAACTAGTTTTATAATTTTATATAAATCCAAATCCAGATGCGCAAGCCAAACAAACCAGAAACTCCAAAAAAATTAAGAAAAACGAGACAATCAAAAATAAGAAAATAAAAATTCAAGACAACAGGAACCACAGAAGAAACCCCAAAAGAGAAAACCACGAGTTTTATAATATTATACAATGAATCATGATGGTGATAAATAAAGTAATTAAACAAAACACAGGTATAAAAAGCTCAATCAGACTTCTAAAAATAAATTCACAGCTATTAAAGGAGTGTTAGATAAATTTTTGTTGACATTAATTGACTAAGAAAAAGTTTAATGTAACACAAACCAAAAAACAATCATCAAAAGAGATTGAACAAGAGCAAGTGTTAGTTAAAAGGAACCCTAACAGACTAACCCTGAAATCTTTTGTAACTTAGGACTCAATTTTCGGGTTCCAAAATTTATTTCCCGGATTCTGGAACCATGGCGAATTATTAATTTGCAGCTTTTTTGAAAAGCGACAGTCTAACACCAAATCAAAACCTTTTTGTTCACAATTCTGAGAATGTTCTTCAATAAAATGAGTTAACTAACACCAGGACTAACGTGTAGTGATTTATAAAAACCTAAACCAGTCCACCTTATTGGGCTAAATCACAATTAAACATCACAACCGGAAATAGAACATAAATAATAACTCCCTTTGAGCTTTTTAACAAGGGCCAGACACACAATTCGCAGAACGGCTCAATGGTAACTGTTATTTTTTGTTGGTGTTTTGCGGTTCATAAATCATAATAAGGATTCCTTTTTCAGGTTCCTGAGCAGGCGCCTGGTTGGTTTCCCTCAAGAGATTTGGGTAGAAAGACATAAAAACCGTGGCTAATTAAAGTGAGGAACTAGGAATGTCAATCACTTCTTTTTAGAGTTGGCCTGGGTCTACGCCTAACCAGTGACTGTTTGGGTTTTTCGTTACGTAATCTCTGACTAACAGTGCTGTAATCACAAATTTTTAAGGACAAACTTTTTGGAAATTATGAATCTGGATCATTTTTCTTATTAATCAGCACATTCTTGGTTCGTTTTTATCCGACTGAATCACGTGATGTTAACACTTCAACTGATAATCAAGAAGAATTTTAACGATTCTCAAATTCAAAACGGTAAAAATGAAATTAAAAATTTTTTCTCGAAGAGGTGAAATAAATTAAATTTTCAAAAATTTGAGTCGAACTGCTCATCACAACCTAACCCAGTTCCTCTTTAATTCAATCACATTTTCTAACCCATGCGGTACAAGAAACGTTACAACGGGGCAGGAACCTTCTTAGCTCAAGGCCAAGAGACAGCATAATCCATCACTGACTTATCGGTAAACATGATACGTCATAATTGCGTGGGAACTTGATGAAAAAACAACTGGAAACGAATTTCCCTGAACTAAAGCCGCCGGTAAGTTTGAATTAATTTCGCTGAAATATTCTCAGACCAGATCCTCCTCCTTAAGAACCCAAGAGTAACACTTTTAACATTTAGTCAAAAACATCCAAAGAACGTATAAATAGTATTAAAAATCGTAAGCAAACTGTTCCAGTTTTTGGGTGTATAACAAACCGCGTAAAAAAAGTCAACAACCCAATAGCCATTAAATTCGATTCACGATAAAGATCATAATTATGTGGTTCACCACCATAATGCTGTTGTCATCTAAAATGGTAAGGCTTTTTTTACGCGGTTTATATATAATAGGTGACTGCAGGGTTTTAAATATATTTTCCATATCTGGAACTGTATGTAACTCTGGATTTAACTCGGGAGATAGTAATAATGTATATCATACATTTGCTAGCAGTAACTGGAGGGTGTTACGACAGAGATACAAAATGGAGATGAAAATTTTAACAATTTGCCCCCGAAAAGTAGTAATGAATGGAAGAACTTTTTAGCCTTTGTCTCTAAAATTATGAATCTTACGAACAAGTATATGACGGCGGTTGTTTTTTCAAATTTTCTGTAGATAGACAACATCAGATAATAACAGATTGAAAAATTCAAGTATCTAGTAAAACATATTCAAATAGGAGGATCAAACAATGCATCCAACTTAGGACGTACAGAAAAACTTCAGAAAGCATACAAACTGACATGGAAACATTTCAATACAACCAAAACTCAGACACTAAAATACTGTTGTACTACCAGAAGCACTTTACGCATCAGAAACAACCATAACAGAAGCATCAGGAACCACAGAGACAAAATAGAACGCAAAATTCTGACGAAAAATATTTGAAGTAGTATACAGAGATGGTATATGGATGAAGAGACGAGCTACAGAATTATACGAACACACAGACATGATCAGAGAACGACGATTAGCATTCTACAGACACATTCATAGAATGAGACTTATGAAGAGGATCTTTGGTGTTGTAAATAACTCAGTCAGCAAAACCAACTGTTTCAAAGAAATATAAGAAGACCCAAAACAAGTATAAATCAGTAGATAAAATATAAATGAAAGGATAAATATAGAAACAAAAGAACCGAAGAAAACTGAGACAACAAAATAGAGGAAAGAAGAACATAGTACAAGAATGAAGAGATCTTGGAAGGGTAAGAAGACAGAAAAAAAGTGTTAATCACGTGACATTCAAGTCAATAACTATCCCGATGGCAAAAATGTATAAAAACAATAATAATAAACAGATAACAGCTTAAATAACATTACAGACGAAAAAATTTCCTAACATTCAACATTTGAATGAAACATTTTTATCGGAGATTCCAAAAACCAAGGCTGACATCAGGAAACAATTAAAATTTCGCCCTTGACAAAAATTTCGGGCTTCCTTACCACCTTATCACAAATCCTAGTGAATTCCTTTGTTTCTGTTTAGAAAACTGTGATATTAGTTGAGCGGTGCAAAAATGTTAAATGTTAAATTCATCTTCGATATTTAAAACTGATTAGAAGAATCAATCGTTCGTAAAATTGTTAGCGAGGATGCAGACAATTGTGAAACCGATGAAGACAAGATAAGAAAACCGACTCCGGCTGGGACCTGACCTTTGCATCTGATATTATCGGCCTAATTATCATTCAAATGATTACTGGCTATTATTTTTCATCAACAAAAAATAAAATATGAATCACGATTTTTTGGTATTCCTCTATTGACATCACAGAAATACAGGATGTGAAGTGTTTTCTTGGAAAGAAACGACGCGAAAACTTTCTTAATGGCTCCAATTATGACGAAACGAACCTAAACGATTTTTTACTATCCTTTGGAATATTTTTTGTCATGTCAGTTAGGACGGATATTTATATTAAAAATTTTGGTTCAAGTGAGTTAGTAATCCATGAGAATTAGATGCTCTGTGACACCAATCTTGGTCGCCACATGTCTGGAATGCCAAAGTGCCAATAAATTGATTAGGAACCAAAATAGTGGCAACTCAGAGAGCAAGACGGCCAAAAGGTCAAATAGAATGACGGACAACCTTGTGGTTACACTCTACATCCCGTTCTTAGGTAGAAATGAAAGAAATAAAGATAGACAAGAGAAGACGAAATAACCAGGTCCGAGGAAAAAAAATGGCACCAACTATCAAAAAATAAGATCTAGAAGGAATTGAGAGAGACACTTGTCCAATAATTTGGGCTGAGTCACCAAAATTTGGCTATACTGTTGTGATGTTTAATTATGTTTGTACATCTTTCTATAAAAATGCTTAATATAGCTTATTATTATTATTATCCGGAGTTTAATATGACTGTGCCTGCTCAAAGATCAGAACAACAGATACAGCGCATATCAAATAAGTCAAAAGAAGGATTCCTGAATTAAGTTTACTTCTCAAGTAACATCGCTAACACTTCTTAACCCTTCGTACTCGAGGCCTTTTTTGAGTGAACCAACCAGAAACTAGGAAGTTAGTGTAGCGTTCCATGAATTCCTTTCTAGTAACATAAAATTATACTATAACGGCTATGAAATTATAACAACTGTCAAAACAATCTTGAGTGATTAAAGTTTTTATAAATATTGCACACTTTTGTAATGAATCCATTTCAAAAAAAATTGCTTGGAATCCGTTTCATAAATATTGCACACTTGTAAGGCATCTATTTCATAAATGTTGCACACTATTCTAACGAATCCGTTTCAAAAATATTGCACACTTTTGTACGGAATCCCTTTCATAAATATTGTCCACTCTTGTATGGAATCCATTTCATAAATATTGCACATTCTTGTAAAGAATTATTTCATAAATATTGCACACTTTTGTAGAAAATCCATTTCATAAATATTACACAGGTTTGCCTGGAATCTATTTCAAAAATAATGCACAAAATTTTGAGGTCAAATAACAGGCCTACAACAGTCATCTTGAGTGATGACATTTGACCACGAATTTGTGCGAAATAGATTCTACGCAAACCTGTAACATTTATGAAATGAATTTCCCACAAAAGTGTGCAATATTTATGAAATGGATTCTTATAAGAATGTGCAATACTTATAAAAATCAAGTTCTTCTGCCACGATCGAAAAAATGCCGAAAATGAAGTCCGGTTCGTGGTCGCGAACTGTTTCCAGACAAGGAAATCTTATCTCCATTCGAAGAGATATAATTATACGATATAAAATTATACTATAATTATTATAATCATAGGACTATAGGAAAATAAATTAGGAACTCGATTCAAAGAAGCAAACCAAAGGCAGATAGATGACTGCCGCGTATCGAGGGAATATCGGTAAATGATAGTCACCTCTCGAGTCCAAAGAGCAAATAAAAATATTTGTAGTGAACCAGATGAAACTTCTCCACCCTCAATAAAACAAAATCTGACATGGGAATCAAGTCAAATGAAGCAACAATAACAAGGAACCATCCAATAATAAATTGGTGAAATTCTCTTCCTTACCTAAAGATGATTGTTACAAATTTGCTCTTAATATGGATCACTGAGCACGGAGAAGGAATGTAAATAATAAATAACAGCTTTTGCGATTTCAGCTTATCCGAATAAATTTCTCTCTCCGCTGGAGATGGTCCGCCACCATCACGAGGTGAAGCGCTATGATTTTGTAATTATCTCGGGCGGACCGAAATCTGAAAACATTTTTACATTTCAGATACATTTGAATATTGATGTGAACGAATCACGAACTCCATTGTTATTTGATGACTAGTTTTTTAGTGCCCGTGTAGTACTACAAACGTTTTCGCAGGTCATTGTTTCCAGTATTCTGCTCAGTCATTTATAAATTGATTAGGGGGTGGAATAAAAGTTTACAACACGTTTCTTCATTCTTCCATTCACCCAGCTTCCAGTTGGATGTGTTATTAACTAACCCATCGGTGTAGTAAATGAAAACTTGATAAAAACAATTTTTTCATTCTCCTAATTCAGTGACTCCATCGACTCCCAGTGTCTACGTCAGCGAAAAAGAATTTAGTGGTTCATGAAATGAAAATGGGGGGTCTACGATACTGAATCTCAACATACACTGATAGTACCTATTTGCTGACATTATACTATCTTATAATCTAAAGACATATACATTATTTATAAAATTATCTATGAAGTAAAAGATTTACTTGACTACAGCGAGAAATTTACAAAAATCAGGTATGTAGGGGGTGTACCCAAAACCGAAAAACATGGCGAGGGGTCTACGACACAAAAAAGTTTGGGAACCTCTGACCTAATTTATTTATTTGAAGTTGTCAAGTTTTTACAATTTGGTCCTGGAAAGTCTGAGTGAATAAAAGAACTTAACAGGCTTTGTTCCAATATACTGAATCTTAAATATAAGTATGAAAATTAATATTAATCAGTGTTTCATGTAGTTTCGGGTGACATGTAACAAAACGGACACGCCCGTAAATATTATTTATTTTTAGTTATATATATTATTTTGTTGTTTTGCCAATTTTTGAAATACATGTATTAATATATACAAACTCATATTTGTAACTTCTATTTGTATATTTACATTACAAACTTATTTATTTATCCATGTGGACGATGATAGGTGTTAACTCTTGAATCAATCAAACTTAGTTCTAGTATTCTGTATTCTAAATGATAATCTGATTTTATAGAAATCTTTCTAAAGATATTATTAATAATATAAAGCCAAGAGCTGTAATTTCTGATGAGAATTATGACAACAGAATCCCATCATCATTTTCTAGGTCAAACTCGAGTTTATACTGACTGTTAGATAGGAGATCTGGTTTGTAGGTTTGTCTCTCTACAACAAACTTCCTACCTATAAACAAATATTAAAACCTATTTGGACCTATAAAGCGCAGTTCTGGGTCTACACTAGGAAGAGTAATGCTCTCATGGTCTAAAGGTTCCAAAGAAAGTACTGAGGAACATCTGCAACGACAACCTACAACCGGAACTTGAGAATAGAACCGGTGCAGGAAGAAATTCGTGCGCTGGCTGGTAGGTAACAGAGCCCCAACTCTCCCACCCAAAACGATGAGCTAACAAACTTAGCTCCATCTCCAGAAGCAATAAAAATTCACTGACCTGTTATGTGATTGAGGATTAGAACCGAAGAACAGTTCCATTTCCTCCAAGTGTAACACCTATGTACTAACAGTATAACTCCCAATTGTGAAATGTATAAGCTTAATGAACAAGTTGTTCAGTTACTTTAGTCAATAAAAAATTTCTGAGTCAAATAAAGTATCTCACAGATTAGTTTTATTTATTTAATTTATATTTTTATCACCATTGAGTATAACAGGATGAAGGAGGAAGAGACTTTAATTCTCAACAATTACTAATCAGGCGCTTTAACCACCCCAACCACAAGCCTCCCAACAGTTTTAGTAGTTTAGTATTTCTCGATGTGTTAAATATCACTAACAGTTATTGTAGCTCAAATAACAAACTATATTAGTTTGTTCCCAAAAACATTAGTTACATAATTACATAAAGAGTCTATAAACCGTCTTCAATATATAATTCTCCTCAAGAGTTAAAGACCATAACCGTACGTTTTCAAATATTCCTACGAATGTTGTGACGTCTAAAAATGATACCAACACACAACTTTGTTGGTTGAATTTAACCCTCTAAACTTATATTAAAAATTGTGAGGGAAAATTACCATATAAGATGAAGAAAGGAAAAAAAAATTTCTCAGATAAAATATTTCTCACAAGATTAATAACAAAATTAGGGTTTTTGAAAGGTTTAAAATTAGGGTTTTCTGTTTCTTTTCTCATCTTGACATGTTTTTGCCTGAATCATTAATTTTTTCATTATCTATAGGCTCAAATAAGGAATTGATTACCTCTATTGAATTGTTTGCAAAAATGTTTTTTTAAAGATAATTTTTTCTCAACTTAATTGTACTCGTGCACGTCTTTAAGTTATTGCGTCTTCAGGTCGTTTTTTTTGTTTCTGTTTTCTTGGTACTCCCTATTTATTATTCCTCGCAATAAAATATATAAAAAATGCTTTTGACATACGTTATTGCTTGCGGAAATGACTTCACACTTCGGAAAAGAATTATGACTCGTCATACACAAGATGCGTATTCACTACGTAGAATCTAAAACTCGTGATTTCCTTTCATTTGACGTCTTTTAAACGGTATTTTTGTTATAATACTAATTTCTAAACCATTATTTGGTCAATCCAACATCCCACGTTTCGCTGAAATCATCAACAGTCAGATTTCTTCGCAATGGACTTGAGAATTGGTGAACTTGCTGTAGGACATCTGGATGACTTACAGAAATGTTACCGATTAATACTGATTTTATTGCACGGATGAGGTTGATTTTGTAAACTTGGAGCTCTGCTTTTTCCAATACCCTAATCAAAAATACAGAAAAGTAAAAATAAAGGTTCGAGTTATTTAGTATATACAAAAATGATAACACAGGAAAAGTTAACGAAAGTAAATGATGACAGTTTCTGTTGCCAAATTTTTTTTCCAAACTATCTTCAGCCATTTCTCAAACTACTAATGAAGCTTAAGAGGAATAAAGAGACTTGGTAATGACACTGCACATAAATCTCAAGGTGCAGATATTACACCCCATGTTATGGATATTTGATTTACAGAAAGGTTGAATTTAAACCTTTGCACTCGATTTCTTGCAAGAGTAAATTGGTAATGTCACCTCTAGTGTGACATACGAGTGGAAAGGGTTAAGACTCTTAAGCAATTTTTATTACTTCAGAAATTAGTACTTAATAGACATTTCAGATTCATTATCTTCACACAAACTTATGACACTTAATCATAAATAATACTGAATAGCAACCATCAACAGTTGACGATATATAAAACTAAAGTTGTAACTGTTTTAACAGCTTCTACACTCTTTCACTAACTATTATTATCAAAATCAAAACATAAATACATTAAACAAAATATAACTTTTAATCAAAGTGCAATGAAACTCATGAAGTGTCAATAGATGTTTAATGAAGGCCTTTAATTGAGTGGGCAAAGCACCTGACTTGCAAAGTAACAGTAAAGAATTCAAGCCCCTATCATGCCCAAAGGCAAAAAATAAGATTAGGATTCATCCTTCATTAATAGCTGGGTAATTTAAAAATTTTTACTTACTTTGAATCCCCTTCATTTAAATTTACTTCTTTCCCTTTCAATTCGTCAAAAGTTTTACCATAGTTTGCAAAAACCATAGCATATTTTTTCTTCTTCTCGATTAAATCTGCTTCACTGTAACTCTCATTATACATCTTCATTATTGACTTACTAATGTAAATAATTCCATCAATTTTATTTAATATATCTCTGAAAAGCAAAGCAGTCCATCATTAAAAAGAAACCAAAATTTTTGTCTTTCATTTTGAATTTAAATACTCAATCGCAGTGACTCAATAAGTTGTTAAAAGGTTTAATCATTTTTGCAATAAATAAAGATTTAAAAATAAGTTGATAATTTAAAATTTTTAATTATATTCTTACCTTTTATAATTAAAATCATTCAAGCTCATAATTTCAGAGCAAGTCAAACTATCATTAATTATCTTTATACAATCTTTAAGAGATTGAATTAAAGCGATATCATCATGAAGACCCTTAACAGTTTTTGCAAGTGTCTGGTAATTTTTTTCATCATTGGCAATTATTACACTGGGTTGCCTTGATGCCAGAACTATTTCCAAAGACAGTGATCTACTCTGGCAATACTTTAAAATATTTTTATAAACCTGTATCCGTTTTTTCCTTAGATTTTCATCACTGTCGATTTGGTTCTGCTCATCTTCTGGTTGTCTCATCTCAACGTCATCCATCTGTGCAAAACAAAGTTTTTACAATTACTTAAATGAAATTGCTTGAAAAGGGTAACATAAGCTATCTTGTAGCTATAAAAAGCAGCTGAACTCATGAAGGGTATTACACAAACCTTCAAATTAAAATATCAAAACTCTTCCATTCAATAAATTATAAGCAAGGGAAATGAGTCTAAATTAAATAAACCAAATTAATGGCTTCTAATTTTTCAATAATTAACTTCTGAAATTTATTTCGACATTAATAAAATGAAAGAAAAATGTAGCTAATGATTAGTTATAAAATAAACACAAATTGATGTAGATGTAAAAAATTGGCGGGAACTACGTTCAAAATTCTAAAGACACGACATGAAAGTGTAACTTACTCCAGGGATTGTTTTGACGCCTTCTCTCATTGTTCCCGCTCAATCGATCAATAAGATGGTCGAACGTTAAGACATTTTTGTTTCTTTTTTTGAATGCAGCCTCATAGGTTCGTGATGCGTCCTGTAGGTAGTAATCAAATTAATCCTTATTTTAATCCCGCGAATCCGTTAATGAATTATCAACTTAGTTTACAAGTTAGACAATGTGCGGCTTTGAGAATGAATCCTCCCTACAATCCGCGAATGATGCATCCTTTAAATCCATTCCCACCTGGTCATCCTGGGATGATGAATCCTCAGTTAATGGGTCCTCCTCGTGTTCCTCCAATGAATCCACAAATGATTCGAATGCAAAATCCACGTTTTCCCCACCTAAATGGGTTACCTGTTCCTCCCATGAATTGTCCACCTATGCCCCCTAGACCAAATATGCCAAATATGCCAAATATTCCAAATTTGAACACACGAATGATGCCACCCATGAATTGTCAATCATTTCAATCTGTCAATTGTCAAAATATTCGTCCTCCAATGCCTCATATTCCACCAGGCCCTCCAAGACCTGTACCACCACCTCCCATGTCGCAACCTCCTCAAACAGGCACTACTACTCAACCTACTCAAGGTAATCCTCCGAACTATCCTCAAAATGGTCCAAATGTCAATTACCCAAATATGCCAATCCCTAATCCTCAAAATGGTGCACCTATCAGAGGGCAAATGAATCCTCCTATGGGAAATCCTCAAAACTGTGCTTCATCAAATGGTCCTCAAAATATTCCTCCATTACAAAATTCTCAAAACTTTCCTTCATTGCAACATCCACAAAACTTTCCTCCTTTACAAAATCCTCAAAATGTTCCTCCATCTGTTAATCCACAGAACCGAAAGACCAAACCAAAGAATAAACCACCTCCTAAGAAGCAAAACGAGAAGAAATCCAGTGCAAAGAAAAAGAAGGAAAATGGCACTATTATATTCTGGGAAGACCCTAAATATAAAAAGAAGAAGAGAGCTGCAAAATTTACTAAAAAGAAGAACGAAACTAATACACTGGTAAGTGAATGCTCTAAATTAATTTGTGTTGTCAGTGAAATGAATAATCAATATGATCACTGTCTTATTGAAGTTTATTGTTTATTAAAAGTGCATTGAAAGATTGGTAACAACTTTTCCTGCATAACATATGCCTATTGTAATAACTTTAAAGTAACACTGAAGAAGTTTTCAACCAAATTCTAGTGTGGCCAATATTTATGTTGTCTTACTAAAGAATGTTTTAACATAAATCAGCATTAATGATCCTGTATTTTTATTGCAACTTCAGGCTAATGGACTAAATAAACTAAAGATAGCAGACGGAAAGGATGAAGAGAAGAAAGGAGACAAGAAGAATGAAGAGAAAAAAGTTGAAACCACAAAACCAAATAAGGAGGCACCATCAAACAATTCCAATCTGAAAAATACTCCACTTATAACTATCAAGCCCAAAGGTGATAATTCATTGGATGAAAAGAAAACTCAATATTTTAAGAATCTGAGGTCTTTAAAGGCTGTCCCTGGCAAGGAACATGGCAAGAAGAAGCTCAGCGAAAATGATAAAATCAAAGCCAAAATACTTAAAATATTTTCGTTAATGCAAAAATTAAAAGGTGTCACTAAGAAACTCTGGCAGAATGTGGCAGCAAACGGTGAATGTGAGTAAAAATTGTTTATAATTATTAGTCAGATCAAAACCATAGAAGAACAAACAATTCTTTTGCTATATTTAGCAGTTGGTTATTAACTTGGCATAAGTATGAGTGGTTGAATTGTAGCAGATTTGATTGAGCTGATTGTTTGATTTGTTCCGAATAAAGTAGAAAGTATTGTTAAAATTTTTATTGATGGTAATAATAATCATATTATATTCAGTTCATTAAATTTGTTTTCAGTTAAAGATAATCCTGGAATTCGTGAGGAAGTGACAAAGTTTTGCATATTCTCTCATAAATTCTTAATCGAGGTTGATTGTGTTGTTAAGTTAGTAAAGAAGGAAGGACCACCCTCTGATAAAAAAGCGCCGAAAAAGCCCATTGCTAATCCTAAGGTAAGAACTTGGAATTCTTTAGTCATTGCCTTGCCTAGTAAATGTTAGAACATGTTAGTTTCCAAAAGTTCTGTGCTCTACTGTGTGGAGGGAAGAAAGGTGGACTTTCGAAGAATGAATTATCAGCTATTGTAGAAATTAAAAAATTATTTATGTTAATACTTTACAGGATTCACAGGAAGCTTCTAACAATAACACGGACCAAACTACGTCAACAGCCGTAAAAGAACCAAAAAAACGAAAACAACGAAAGAAAAGCACTATCCCGTTCACGGTGAAGTTAGTTTTGAGGAAATTGGATGAACTTGATGCTTTGGGATTGTGTTTCGTTAATATCAATGGCATATTCATCAAAAGGTATTGCTCAGTGATAATAAAACTGCGGAAAAGTTTGAACGCGCTTTTGGACAAGTCCAAAACGTCGTTAAGGAAGAAACGTCTCAACATTCCCAAGCAACCTTCTTTACCGCAAGGGGGTGCCATCATGTTAACATGTAACGGTAGCACTTCTTACGAAAAAGCCCTCGAAATGGCGTTGAAGAGTATTAAATTCAAAGATTTGGGAATTCAGTGCATTAAGCAACGACGAGCAGTGACAGGCGGAATCATTTTAGAAGTCATTGCTGAAAATGATCATGAGGCAAAGACCGATAAATTGGCGGAAAAATTAAAAGCGATTTATGCATCTGTAGAAGTTCGAGTGACTCGACCACAGAAATATGGTGATTTGGTTATAAAGCGACTGGATTCCTCCGTGACGGTCGAACAGATCCGTGAACAGCTTTCAAAACTTGCGAATTGTTCGGCTGACGTTTTCAAAACCGGATCCAGAGGGAAAACTTGCATCTGGGTTAGATGCCCTCTATCAATCGCCATTAAGCTCGATCAGAAAACCATTAAAATGGAATCGACGGTTGCTCGAATAAATCTGAAAGCGAAGAAGTTGATTCGCTGTTATAAATGCTTTAACATGGGCCACGTTAAACACCTGTGTCCCAGCCTCTCCGATCACAATAATTTGTGTTTCAAATGTGGGCAAAAGGACCACGAGGCGAAGACTTGCCAAAATGCGCCAAGATGTCTTACTTGTTACGACAACTCGTTGCCAACTTGTCATCGGTTGGGAGGAGAGAAATGCCCTTCAGCCATTCCGAAAATCATTAAATGGCCGACTAAAAATGTGGTAGTGAAGAAGGGTGGAAACTGGAAAAAGAAGGGCAAAGGAAAAAATGTGAATAAAGGGAAGAAAATCCCAAATAAATCTATTTCGTGCTTACCATCAGCACCGGATCAGGTTCGTAGTCGAAACTAAAGTCACAATTGGATGAATGTTATTAACAGACAAACTGAAGTGACAGCGAAGAAATTCTTGCCAAAATGGCCGAATGATTGATCATCTAAACTCAAATCCAGTTTCTAGTTTGGATACTTAAGGCCCAGACATTCCATTTCAATTCAATTTTCTAGTCTTTTCGAGTTAGTACAAAACAAACTAAAGAAGCGCGTGGTATTTGTAAATCACATTGACTTGCATCTATGTATACAGTATCTCTTACACAAGCTCCCCGAAGGTTTTTAATCATGTATTCAGTATCAGTTTACAGTTTTGTCTAAACTTCTCAAAGTGTTCTCACTTCAGTCTGACAAAGCAAAGTGCCAAGGACTGGAAATTATATTTGTATGAAAAGTTATATTTGAAATTTAAAGCGTGTATACTTATAAAATCGTTTTTGAGAAAAATAGTTTTACTACATCCAACAAGTATTACTGTTGCTTACTTCATCTGACCAATGTCAGCTATGATCTCTTTGTCATTGTATTTGATTAAGCCAAAGAAATTAAAACGGGAAGTTTTACAATGATTAAGAATATAAACTCTGACCTTTCAAAGTCAGAAACAATTATATATATCGATTTGTGTTTTGTATATATTAACTTGATGTTTTTGTGTGTGATTAGTTTTTATTTTTTAATTTATTTTACTGTAATTTGTAGTAGTGGTTAAGTTGTGAGAGTCCTGTCGTCTTTTTTTTTATTTCTCTTTTCCAAGTCCTTTTTTTTAACGAACAGGGTTTCGAATTTCCATAGTGTTTCCTTTTATTTCTCCTTATAATGATTATTCACTGTGATATAGGCAGTTTTAGTTACCATGATCAGTAGGTGTTACTCTCATTCTTCAACTAGAAAGTCGGTGTTACTTATATTTCCTGTAGTGCATACCTCATTAGCCTAGTCACACATAGGCTTCGAAAGTTGTGAGATTTTATCGTGAGCTTGTCTAACCCGGTTCGTTCCAATATGGACAGTTGGTTTGTATTTGTCTCTTAGTCGTTGAGAACTAGCAGGTCTGAAGTTGCCACTAAAATCAAAATCCGCCATTAAATCCAGTGTACCTTCTGGATACAAGATATCTTACTACCTAGCTTTGGATTTGGTGTGGTGAATTTTTTTTATAAGCAGAAATAACTGGAAAAAGCTGATGTCTTTAAAAGAAGACAGTGGGATGAAGCGGGTTAAGAATAAGCTGTCCTCGGGGATACAGACAGGAGGAGGATTTCGAAGCCAAGCTTATTTGTTTATTTTTGTGCATGTATGTAATCATTTCAGTTTTGATGTAGTCATAATCTAGTCATTTATACATACAAACGTTGTTTTACCCTTTGAGGGTAAGACCACAGGGTGGTAAGGATTTTTATTTTTCAGGGAAAAATCAGTTTTAGCGAATGTTTGCATGTGTCCGGTTTATACTAACATCTATGTCGAGTAGTGATGTATAGATGAAAGTGGATTCTTATTATTTTTCGTAAAACGCGATCGTTTTTTATTGCGCTTCCCGTTTTATTATTGTTGTCTGTTGTGAGTGTTTGACTGATTTTTTCGTAATTGTAAGAAAGGGAAATAACTTAAGTCATTTGTAAGATTATAATTTTCTTTTTGTGTGTAATTTATTTGAGTGTGAGATTTATTTAAATAACCTTGTCAATCTGTGTCCTTGAAGATTCCTTCTTTGAAGGATGTATAACGCGCCTAAAAGGTCCTTCTTACCTTGAAAAATAAAAATTCGACGTTCCAGTTGGATGTCATCAATGATAGGACACCGAAAGAGGCCAAGTGTATGCATCTCCTTGGGTACACAACTTTGTATTCTCTGCCAAATTGTCAGTTAAGAGCTCGGTTTCTGGTTGTTGAGTAGAAAGACTTTCAACAGCGATTCCTTCCTTCTTCCCTGATATATCAGTTCAGGCTGTAAGAGGATAAATTTAAATTTCTTAGCAATTCCAATAACTGAATTATTTATTTTTCAAAATGTTCATATACTTTTGTTGCTCAGTGCTGACTGAGCTTATGGTTTTTACTTTACAGCCACAAGGTTCAGAATGTGTCCCCAAAACTGGAGCTCTGTCTGAGTTCGGTCTGAGAACAGAATCCCCTCATCATCAGCATATCTCTCTAAAGGCTCGTAGTAGTCTATTTTATATTACCATCAGCCGCCAGAACCTTTTATACAAAATAAAATTCTCATATGAAACATCATATCAAAATATATTGTCTAAACATATTTACCATAAAATTTTTTCTGCTGTTAGCGATTTTATTCTCTTGACAGCTAAAACCTACAGGCATCATGGGTCAAAACTGAACCTTCTTCCACTGATGATGCGTGAAGCTTTCAACGTTGGCGAAACATCTGAACAAGGCAACAAAATTTCAACACAAAATTTGACTCGAACCATATAATAGCCGAAAGAATACCATCACCAACACTCAACATAACTATTTAACGTAAATAGATCTTGGTCAGTATCAAACCTATCTATAAATTCAATACAACCGCAAAAGGCTAATAATAATAATACAGCTATACGTTGGGTTAAATATTATCTGAATTGACTTCAATCGCAAACAAGCTATGAAAACGAGATTAGACTTGCGACTAATAATATTAATATCACTATAATCGTAGGATCAAGGTTAGGTCCGTCAGTTTATACAAAACATGTCATTTACAAAATTACAAATTTTTTTTATTTCAATTTTTACCTAAAAACAATATTTTGGCCCAGCCAAATTGTAAATTTGAACGTTATCGTTCATACAATCAGTAAAATGAGCGCTTAATATATATATTGGTATTATTATAATACAGCTAAAAACGATTACAAAATTCTACCAAACACGTCCACACGTATAAAAATATATTTTATAATAAAATACATATAAATACAATTATGTTGTATCTACACACGACCAAAGTAAATTTATCGTATAACTTTTGTGTGATATAGTGATGTAAAAAAGATTTTCGACCTTTTGTAGGTTTCTATTAATATATGAGATCCTATTTGATATAAAAGTGATATAAGTTCTAACTTAAGTAGATGAAAGCACTGAGGATGTGAATATCTGCTGCATTATTTGCGGTATGTTACTTAAATCCATACAGACGAATGCGCGACCGGCTGGAAGAGTGGATACCAATCTGCAAAGTGAAATAATTTTAGTTCCTCTCCCTGCCTCTGTTTAATTTTTATTAGGTTATACAGTTCGTGAGTATAAAAATAGTTTGAAAGATGTCTTATCCTGATTTAAAACTGCGACACAAATGGGACCCTCTGTGAAGCAACCAGGACCGGACTGATCCTGGACAGCGAACATGTGGCACTCTATACTATTAACGATTAAAAGAATTTTGGTGTGTCACAGACAGTGAAAAAGGTTTCGTTTCATTAAAATAACATCAAAAATCAGTCCTACCTAGACGCCTCATCCCCTAATGACCCGATAAGTATAGCAAAAGCATTCACGTCAGGATTTGAGGTTAAAATTTGAGCAAAACTCGACGGTCGGATACCATAGCGCTCGAAATTTGCATCCGATAAAACGATGATAATAGCTTCATCACAGTCTTCTTTGGCAATCGAGTCGATGGCATGCTTAGTGGCAGGTAAAGTGTGATCGCCAGACATGCAAAACTGGGAGTGAGCATGCATGGTCTGCAAAAATAAATTTCATTATTAATCTCTCGACCGGTGGTCCATTCAAATTCTCCTACAGCATCCCTTGTCACTCCCTATCTCATTAGTACTGTGCTGTCCAAGGCAACACACTGGGACTTGTGTGAGTCTATACGAAGCGTATAAATAGAAGATACGACCAACTGGCAGTTAGTCATTGCAGTAGAAGTAACTCAAACGGCTATCGGAACGCCGGCGCTATTTTTTGTTGATATCGTTCGAAATCCGTGTTCTTTGTCTCATCAACACACCTAATCACGACAAGTCTTATTATTATTACTCTCTTCTTCCCCACAACTACTACTACCCTCTGCGTTAGTCTCCTAGCCAAATTTTCAGATGCTCTACCCCATTTCAAAACACTAAGACACTCATATGTTTCCTAGATAAAAACATCTTAAAGCTTTACCACTGTCTTATACTGAAGACAGGTGACAGTTAACTATTGGAGATAATTAATAATTAATTACCTTAATGACTTCAAGTCGATCTTTATTATTTTTGGGTGGTTTATCGGCTTCGACAAAGCTCAAATTGAATCCGTCGCCTGAATGACCAGTGATATCGTATTTGAATTTCGTTTCCTGGTCTTGAAACGCTTCCATGACAAGAACGCTCGCTTCTAACATTCTATCTAACCTACCATCGTATCCGTTAAACCTAAAATTATAAAACGTGATTAGTGAGAATATTCTTGATGACAATCACAAGAAAAACTGTATAGATATACACCTGTACATGCTTCCGGAAACGTCGGCAACTAATTTCAAGCGTTTTGGTTTGGTCTGAGGAGTTCCCGGTTCCGGTTCCTTTTCCGTTCGTCGCCGGTAAATTGTTTTCTCTCCAGTCAACCCTATTAGACACAACACAAACGTAAACTGAGTACTGAATTTAGGATCCATTTCCGGTGCTAGAAATTTCAAAGTAAATCGTACCTTCGATTAACTTCAGGTCGTCTAAATTCCCAGATGTCTGATGCCGAACCCATTCTCGTTCCTTTGCCTTCGCTTGAACGTTTTCGATCACAACTTTTAAAAGTTTTACTTGCTGAGCGACAGGTATCGAAAACCTTTCGTACATCTCATGATCATACTGACTCATTCTGATTTCTTTTAAACGCTGTTGGAAAGCCCTCCGACCCATTTCCCTCGCTGCTCTCTTCACTTCTTCTGGAACTTGTTCCTTCTCGGCATCCGAAATCTGTGACACATGGACAAAATGAATCCTCGTAATTTCTAAAATCATTTTCAAGGCTTCATTTTAAGGAGTAACCATACCTGATGTACAGCATGTCCGGCATCCAATCTATAAGGACCACCTTTACCACCCAAACCGGCTGTGTCACGGCCTCCCGTACCTCCGGCCCAAGTGTTACCACCAACGTGGGGATCATTCTTAGGATCTACTTTTCCATGTTTTGGTTTTGATACATCCTTACCACTATCCCTCTTAATAGTTACCTGAAGTGGGCCCTCCTCTATAAACACAAAAAATTTTCAGTTGAATTCGAGTTTTGAATTTTCAAATCCACTCAAAATTTAAATGTCAGATTCGGACCTTTGCCAACCAATTTCTTCCAGTCATCTAAGGATCGCTGAAGTTGCATGTAGCCGACTTCCCAAAATCTAATATTCCCGCACAAGTCCACTGTAACTAATCCATCCTCGCTTCTTTTGTCCAAATAGATCCCCAAATTGGACACGTCCACGTACCAAGAATGCTTTGGTCCTCTAAAAAAATTTTTCATATAATTTTAAAGTAGACTAATTACAGTATATCAATATTGAATTTATCTGGCTATTTGTATAATTTATGTATTTTGGCATCTTTATAATCGTTGAGAGATTTGTCTGAATTTGCATTTATTTATTTATTTATTTTATTTTACGTGCCTCTGACCGGCTAATCAAAAAATGACTACAACAACGTCTCATCTTTACAACTTAAATTTACAGTAAACAGGCTACTCACTCCGGAACCGGAACATATTGTAAAGTCCTTCGCTTCAAATCAATGACTTCGAGAAAGCCAATCGCAGTTCCAGACTGTTCGCGAACTTCTTTCGGGACCAAAGATTCGCTAACTGGTGTAACGATCTGAAAAGATATTTTCCTGCGTTAGTCTCAAAATTTTTGTTTTTCAAACTAACTTTATTTATTCGCTAACTTTCTTCCCACCTGAGAACTTTTCTCGAGAAAATTCCATTTCCTAAGCCGCCACTCCAACCTTTTTTGGATCGAAACCAACAGTAAACCTCATTACTCGAGCAATCCAAATCGGGGAAGCCGACAGATAATGCTGCGTAACACTCATCCGTTAAGAACAACCTGTTTGGTGAGCTTATTTTCTGATCTAAGACTCTGCTCAAAATCTCGTCATCTGAAAAATAAGTTACATAGTCACAAAGACTGAAATTTACTTGAAGGTTACGATTTTTAGTTAAAGAAGACAGTATAACTAACCTAAATCCATTTCGCTGTTACCAGTTATCAGTCCCATATTCATTTCTGAATTCACGGATTCTGATACGTGTTTAAAAACAGACGGAATCGGGTCTTCAGATTTTTTCTTAACCAATAAGTACTTCCTGTAAAGAGAAAAGTTATCCAAAAATTTGTATTAAGGACAGACAGACCTCATATACAGTTTATGATTAAATATAAATTCAAATCAGGTGGGAAGGCTGCCGTTGAGTGGTCAGAGTTTGGGTCTTCTCTCTAACCAAGAGTGAGAGACTAGAACTCAACTCAACTATAGTTTAAAATCACTTTTACGATTCTTCACTGAGCACAAAAAATTGGTACAATGCTAACAGAGCTGATACTGTAATCAATAGCGTAACGTTTGGGAGGATATACTACTCCCATCATCAGGCGAGAACTGGGTGTTGAACAAGGCGCTTCGTCATGTTTCCTAAATTTTTTTAAAAAATGTCTTCGGCAGGATTCGAACAGTTTAACACTATATGAGGTAGTATAGTAGGTATACTAACAATCACTCGTGAGGGTCTTTGAGTTTCAGTCTTTAAAACTATTCAGGGAAATTAGACAGTACTTCCGGTCAGTATTTTGTTGTAGACTCTCTTGAACTGTCGCACAAAGGTTAAGTTTCGGCGATACATATCACAAAAGTGGAAGCAGTTCACCAACAAATCTACTTAACAGTAATCATTCCTACAAATTATTATCGGATCAGGAAGTACCCGCCAACTTTGACGACTAACTAAGCGAAAAAATTAAAATTTGGTTCAAGCTTCAACAAAGACAACTGCTCTTGCTGTGATATTTTCAGCATACAAATCGACTACACTTAGTAAACGATATCAACCCCCCTCCGGTGAAGGAGGGACCCCGGTTGGTCTAGTCGTCGTGATAATGCCGGTGGGGCATCCAGGGAACCACACCACAGGTTAGTTAGGAAGGAGAAAGAAGAATTGAAATATGAAATGCAAGATCGATAGAAAAGCAACAGAGCAGATAAAGCGGAGAAGAAAGATGCCCGCCCATATCCGCCGGGTGCCACGGAAGTGGTAGTGAGAAATATGATAGCCCAGAAAATCACAGTGCCAGGTACCACACTCAGAAGGGAGCGATGTCGAACAAATCGACTACAGTAAAAGTTTCTTATTTGCGGGAGACATATTCCGCCAATACAGAAACCGTTCATTCAGCCACAATCAGTGGATGCCGACACAACACCGACACACCGAATTCTCTAATATACCTACCAAACCCACGACTAACGAAACCACAACTAAGACTCTTTAACTGTATCACCAAAACCACTAAGCTCACATCAATTTTTAAAAAACCCAACAAACCAAAATTTATTAAAATATTAAACCTACTGATTATCGATATTCTGAAGGAGCCATTTCTCTTTATCCACAACTCGAAGCGATTTTATCTGAAGAGGAACTTCCATCGAGTAGCTAATCATTTTATTCAAATCCAACACCTCGATCACTCCCTGACGCAACGGATATAATATAACAATATTGTCATCCATCAACTGATGATTCATTTTCCATTTCCCAACAAAAGGTTTACCGAACATTTGCATAAACTTTTCGGTAGTCGATGCTAAGTTGAACGTATAAGCTGAATTTTCTGTAGTGTTCAGAATAAGTAAGAAATTCAACTGTACAAAAAAAAATTTGATTAACTCAATGAAGAGAAATATATATTAAGAACATTAATCCGAAGGACTGATGACAAATACTTACATTTTCCTCGTGTATAAGCAAACAATCACTTAAGCTACCAGGAAGAGGTGCCATATTAAACTTATACCTGCTTCCTTGGGGTATCCTAGGGAGGAGAGACCCCAGATTGAAAATTTTTACCTCTCGAGTTCCCTCAGATGCAACATAAAGTCTGAATGGGTTGATAGTAAGGACGTTTATAAAATCTTTTGATGTGTTTTCATCTAAAAGTAATAATAATATTCAGTATCATAAACAAAATTTTTGGAAGAAATTCAATTCGCTGTTGAGTATAATCTCAGTTTACAGAAGGATTTTGTCAGAAAACAATCAGCTGTTTGAGCTTTGAACCTTCATCCAGACCGGCATACACAACAAAATCCCAAATAGTTACCTGTAGAAGTGGCAAGACCTAAAATAACACTTCCTTCGGGAGTGGGCAACGACATGTAAGACTGCATTTCGCTGAATACTGCGCCTCTTGTCTCAGTCACATCAACCTCACTCTTCTGAGAATTTATTTTTATTTTTTTGCTAACTTTTATGTTCTTAATTTCTACTGATGTATTACTAATGTCACTAATTTTACTAATATTCCACAGTCCATATTTAGTTATTTTAGGCAGAGGATATCTGTCGACAAAAAAATCCACGATCGAGACTTGGAAGGTAGATATGAAGTGAGCTTTCGACTAAATTTCTCTACTTACTTACTCTCTGGCCAATGAAACATTTTTAGTGTTTGTGTCGATTGGTATCCCGTTCTTTTGAAGAACTGGAATCAACGTTTCTAAAGTGCTTGACGAATATTTATCAAAATCGAACACGTTACGTACGACACTGGATAACCCCTCGTCTGGGAAATTCTATAAGAAAAATTGTACACATAAATCATTTTTTTTATACTAACCCAAGAAAACTTTGCGATTAATTTTAAGCGATGTGTTACCCACCTGTAAATGTTTCACAATATTAACAACTTCTCGAGTCGAGTAAGGATATTGTACCAAACCCTTGTCGGCCATTGTTCGAAGCTCTCCAAAAGCTCTGACTAATTTCATTATTATATTATCGGGTACGTCAGGTCCATACTGTTTTAATAAAGCTACTTCTGATTCGGGACTAGGATTGTCTACGGCGTGACAACTGAATAGATCACCTGAAATAATAATATTGAATGGGATGAATAAGTCTAACATTTCGATTTCGGCGTAATCAACATACATTGGTTAATAAATTGTCATTGTCATTAAATTGTGAAACATTGCTGCTACTGATTCCGATAAAATTATATACAATTTTCATACATCGTAATGCAAAATGATAAATAAAAATTTTTCAACTTCGTAAGGTTTGCTTTTGACAAAACTTTTCTGTCAGATGAAAGATGAGCAATCCAAACAGCTGTGCTCGCCAGTAACAGTGAACGATCCCCCAACAAGAAAAATACACGAAACAAAGTGACACAAGCCAAGTACCTGAGCAAATTTTGATTAAATTCCCCATTTCGAGTTGGATATTTTACAAAATAGCCGGTAAACGTGATAAATACTCAATAATCTGTCACATTTTCAGAACTTGGTTGGTAATTACGAAATATGTTCGGAAATTATATATATATATCCGTCCTATTTATCACTTTTACCGTGATATATATATCTATATTACTTTTCGGTTCACCTATCCTACTGATAGATGACGTATGAATGAGTACATGACGTCAAACTTTTGCTAAGACAATTTTTGGTCTTTAATGTATTCACTACACCCTTTTAACGACTAAAATCGCTGTCGGATACAAATCATCTTCTAAATTACCTAAAGCTCCAAAGAAGTCATTTCCTAAGAATGGAAACCCAGGTCTATTAGCCAAAACAATCATCCTAAAATCCGGATGAACTTCAATGATGTTTGGTTTTTTGGCTCTTGTATCACCAAACGGAACTATTTTCCTACCATCAGATAAGGTCATCTCACCACGTTCGACTAATGTCTGTAACAGATTATTAAAATTATAAGAAAATAATATACTGAGAATAAGTATAACAACAATGACACCTCAACATACCTTCAAAATACAAGTGACGTGGGTAGGAGCTTTATCAGCTTCATCAACCACTAAAACGTGGCCATTCTTGACAGCTTGGACGAGAGGTGAGTCTTCATAGGACACAACACCCTCCTTCACTGTTGGCTGTAACGTCAACGTCTGAACGGTCGTATCTCTATGAAGTTGAATATATTCTCGAGGCCTATTCAATAGTTGTAGCAATCTGTCGGCTATTTTATTCTTACCGACACCTGTACGTCACAAAGTGAGAGTTAAAACTTGATTCGGAGTGATTGATAGGTACTAAGACAAACACCTACCTTGATTTCCGACCAAAAGCAAATGTTCTCCGAGCGTGAAATCTTGAACAAGCCATTCTAACAGTGCTAAATGTTGAGGAACGTTATAGAAAAGAATATCTGGCACTTTGGATTTTGAGTTAGTTTTGTATCGATTTACTTTTGTGGTCCCGATTTCGAGTGTTTCGTCATTTACATGGCAAGCAATCTCACCGCTAACTTCTGACGTTTCCGGTACGATTCCTTCCTTTTTCATAGCTTTGTCTAAGGCTTCTTTTGTGATTGGAGGTAAAAATCTAAGACAAATACATAGATAAGTAACAAATATTAATAGAGACACTACGGGAGAAAACATTGCGCCTATCTCACCTCGCCAAACAAGCTTTCTGAACGGTGTCATACAGCGGATCGTCCGGATACTTGGATAACCTTTTGGATATTCTCAACAGCTGTCTTGTAGAGAAGAAAGGACTCAAAGAAATCAAGGTGGGGTCGTCGGAAATTCTTAAAGATACCGCCAAGCTTAGAATTTTTTCAATTTTTTCATTCGTCGACCCGTATAGCTTCTGTATAATGAGACTTTCTTCCTGGTACGATAAAGGTCTCATTTCGTGGAACAGAAACAGAGATAACATTTCGGCAGAGAGCCATTTGTTGGGAGCAACTCCTAAAACAATTATTTGATTTATAATAAAAACTTTCTTAAGGATGAAAGCATTTGTATAAGTCAGTTATACCTTTTTTTAATGACTCAGCAAGTGCGACAACTCTAAAAGATGGATGAACTCTCAATATTCCAGATGCTGCCATATCCTCATCGGTCAAATTGTGCTCCTTTTTAATTTCTTCGTATCGATCGTGCCTCACAAGTCTCTTACCATCATACAACTGAACATCTCTGTCCTGGACTAAACTGTGAATCACAGATAGTGTGCTCGAATGCACTCGGTCAATACCATCCAAAATGGCTAATTTACCCTCCAAAGCGGCTTGGATGAGAGGAGAATTATTCCAGACGGTGTCTCCATTGGGTAATGTGTTTCTTTGCTGAATCAGATCTCGCGATGTGATGTCTTGATAGAGAACAATGGGTTCGACTTCATAGTTGAGCATGTTTGCTAATCGAAGAACGGCCGCACTTTTACCACAACCTTTAGGTCCGATCACACAAAAGTCTGAAACGGTGTGGCTTTGCAGGAGCTCAACAATAAGATTCTCTTGAAAATTTGTTGGAATGTATTTGGAGACGGTATCATCAGATATCAAGGAACCGCAGGGTACCTGAAATTGAATTTTGATGTGTGATTTAAAAGTTTATTCCAGTGTTCGATGGGTTTTGCTACCTATTATATTTACCTCCACCCGCACTGAGGAAGAATTATACGACACAGTGCATTGAGCCATATTTTCCTGTGACATGCACTTTACTTCTTCTAGTTTGTTGCTGGATCCTTGATATTCTTTAACTTGGAATGTATCAAGAATATGTTTCACACCCTCCCGACCTTCTCTACTAAGAAATGATTGATAGGGATACAAGCGTTTAAGAAGTTCTGAGACTTCAACACTGGGAAACTGACGTAATATATGACCAAGTTTAGGAATGTTGTCTACAGGGAAATCGGGAAGTCCCAAGCTCACTGATTCTTCAGTTAACAAAGCATGAGCGCATGATAACAGTTGAGTAAGTTTGGTTTTATCTGCTTGAGGTGCTATTTCTTGCAGAATCGCTAACTGCTCCTGAAAATCACAAAACCAAAAATAGATTTTAGTATACACGAATGTACTCTTTGGAAATCTTTCGAGACAGGAAACGTGAATAAAATGAGCCATTAGCTCAAGTGTAAACTAAAATCTGGGAAAGTTTTGGAGAGGGAAAAGCGTGGGTGTAATAACAAACACCAATTACTTGCGTGTCAAGAATGCATTAGGGATTTCAAATCCTAACAAATTGAAAAATCGTCTTTAATTTCCTTGCGAACGTTGGATTCATTAAAAAAATACCACCTGAGAGCAACAGCAACAAAAAACCCCCAAAGTTTCAAATCCATTATCTTCCTGCATCGTAATTTCAATCCCGAAGATTTCCTAATTTACCTCTAGGTCTATATTTAACGCGGTATTGAATTACAAAACAGACAAACGTGTGTCTTTAAAATCAAATTTATAGAGTACTTAAAGATTAAACGAAAGACAGAGGCGTCCGGTGAAATATGTTAGTGGCGTAACCTAATATGAAATTCCATACATTTTAAATTTTGTGAAAGATAATACAATGAATACAAAACACAAGAAGCCTCTCGTTGAATGGTCAAAGCGCTTTATACCGAAGTAGTATATATATACTTATACACTAAGTAATCTTAAACTATGTGTTAAATATTAAACAGTGTTCGTGTGACATGTAACAAAACGAACACGCCTGTATATATGATTTTTGTTTTTATCTATATCATATTGTTACTTTGTCAATTTTTGAACAAAAATACATTACATACACTCAAACCTTTTTTTGTGCGGTTTTTTTTGTACGAATTATGCGAATTCTATTCACCGTATAAAAAAAAACTTTTTAAATATGTTCCGAAAACTATATTTTATAGCTATTCGTGAAGTTTTGTGCAATTTTTAGTGTTTTCTTTTATGCGGTCCCTATCCACCGCACAAAAACAGGTTTGAGTATAAATATTATTATATATTTGGTGGTGGTTTTAATCCCGTTTTTCACCCTTAATTTTTGGGTATAACAGGATGCGGGAGGAGGATTCGAACTAACGACCATTTGCGTCCAAGTCAGGAGCTGTAACCACTACACTACTCCTCCCACATATCACTGTCTATTATGGAAAATGTATTTAAGAACTCTGCAAAAGTTACTAAGACCAGACAAAATTTGACATAAGTGGTCGTTAATTTCAAGCCCTTCAGCTTTAAATCTATACACCGAAGTAGTAATTAAGAGTCGAGCCTCTCTCCCAGTTACAGTCAAGAGTGAAAGGCAGAATTGAAACTTTAAGACAGAGACAAAATAAATAAATATAACTTTGTAGAGAAACCTAAATCACAATAACATAAGGTATTAGTAACTGTTTAAATCCAAAGACAGTAAGTCCACTAATAGTTGTTGATTGCATCTTGTTCTGTATGCGTTGTCATTTCTTACAGAACCCAAAATCCTTCTCACAGCCTTTTTTTAAAATTTTAATTGGTTTCTGTTTTATTTTTATTTTCAATTAATTTTAGATAAATTTAACTTTTCATTATACTTTATTGTCGTTTTCTAATTTTAATAAACCCAAATTATTAAAATTTAATCACATGACAATCTGCGAACTAATTTTTTAAAAACTAATTTTCATTTGGTTAGTAATTAAACTGAAACGACACAGGGAACAGAAATCGCAAAATGAAGAACAAAATCTAAAAATAGAAAAAAGGATTCAAGCAATTAAAATTGCAGAAACAGTAAAAAAAAAATTAAAAACAATTTCAGTGGCCCAGTTTTGCTAAACAAAATATTTCTAGAAACGTGTTCCCTTCAACTTTTTCAATTCGGGTTAATTAGAGCAAATGCATGAGACCTTTGAAAATTAATTAGCCCCCGCTAGACTCCACAACAGGGAGAGAATTTCAAATCCGACATGGAAAAAGTTTAAAACTTGAGCATGTCTCAGGTAATTTAACTTCCTCCCCCCAGCAATTTAGACATCGAGAGGAAGTATAATTCAAGCTTTTAGAAATTACTTAGCATTGGCTAATAGAATATTTCCTTCGCCGTCTGAGGGTTCAACTTTTTCCCCCCGGTTTTCGGAAAAGCTGTCATTAGCGCTTTTTTCTTTTAAGTCTTTGAATTTGTACTTTATTCGAGTATAAAAGTTGGTACATGAGACTTGAGTCATCCAAGAAAATTATGTTCTTGGCTAGACCTTAACAAAAATTTAAGTACATCTAAATTGATGGATGGTAACAGAACCGTACAGAAATCGAATTAAACAACAAATTTCATTCTAGTAGATGAATTTTATACAGGAAAAGACAACACACATGAAACACAGAGATGCTTACAGGCTCTTAGGTAGTGAGAGTCCCAAGAAACTCGTGGGTGTACCGCTAAATTTCTAATTCAAAAAATTTAAATAATAAATTTGTAGCTGTGCGATAATTTTTGGTAAAGATTGTGCTTGTACCGTCTGAGAAAAATCAGTCAGATAATTTATCTGAGAAGAATACATTACAATTTTTTAGGACCATTTTTAGGTCCCAAAAATTCATTTACCGCAGTGGTAGGTTGTAATTATCGATGCTCACACTAAATAGATTTAAGTCGTTTACTGGACCTCAAGAACTTCAAATTCAGCCCTCTCAGAGAACTTTTTGTGAAATTTGGGTTAAGGTGTTTTTGTAAATGGTCTATTCAAAAAGACAAAGATAACAAATGGTGACATGTGAAAGTATTAAAGTGTTCTGCACATGACATCGTGGCCTGAAAAGCTTATCATTGATATGTATATCAAATAGGAGCTTTGTACTGTAATATATGTCAAAGCTGCAGTAAAGCTTCAGTCTGACGGGTGAAGTATCTGGTATTATACGACTTTGTACAAGTCCTTTCATGCACCAAACCCCATTTGTATGGTTCACACCGAAATATCGATAAAAGCTTTAAAGTATTCTAACCAACTGACACTCCTAGAAAATTTGAGTGATTTGAGTGTTTTGAAATTTAAAAAATTTATAAAATTTTAGGTCATTTCTGTGTGTGTGTGGTTATATTTATTTATACTGTCTTTGTATTTCAGTTGGAATCCAGTTTTTCACTCTTAGATGTAAGAGAATGTGGAAGGGTACTCGAACTCAACTTTAAATTCACTAATCAGGCGCTTTGACCACTCAACCACGAGCCTCCCAATAGTACCAAAAGAGCGCCAAAATTACAAAATAAATAAATAGCAGAAGAAACTGTGGCAACTGAGAAAAAGAAGCAGTGGGCACAACAGAGGACATAAAAAGGCGAGACACCTTGAAGAAGAAAGTAGTAAACACGAATTTCCACGACAAAGCAAAGCTGAAACCACGGAAGAAATAGACGGAAAAGAGACAGAAATAACTAAAACTAACATAGTCCGAAGAACTAAACAAACAAATAAATAAATAAATCCAATCCTTCCTCCCTCTATCTCCTTTAAATTTAAACAAATTAGACAACTTTAAAAGGATCAACACAACTCAATTTAAAAATTATTTCCAGACATCGTGAAAAAACGTCATTTACATATACCAAACGCGCCTAAATGAAACTCATACGCGATACGGAAATATGCAGAGACAGGTAAAAAATATAACAAACAGCGAAAAAAAAGTTTAAATGAGTCAAATCCAGACGAGGAAAATTCCCCATCGAAAGTTAAACGAGGAGAAAAGAGGAAAATCGTACTTTGTGAAGGAATTTCCTGTTTTATGGATCGGAGACACGCTCCTTGTCAGTCGTGCATGTGACATTCTTTGACTAAGAACTCTTTCTATTATCGTATAAATACAAAACAGAACAGAAGAATTTTCCCTTCTTTCGCTTTCTTTTTATGAAAATGGCTCCGAGAAGGTTTGTGACTGTGAGTGGACGCGAGAGAGGAAAAATGTTTACGATTAAAACGGAAGAAAATTAAAAGAAAATTTTCTGGAATGTGATTTAGGTTGATTTTCGTTTTTAACAAAAGGAAATTAGGTGACGCGAAATGATTTTCAATATATAAGTGAAGATGGTGGAATAAAAATGCTAAACATAAAAATTGATATGGATCGCTATTTATGATACTATTCGGGTGATTAAAACTTTTTTATACACGAATATTCGATTTGATGCTGTAGTTAGTTAACACACTGTTCGATTATAGTCAAAAACTTTCAAATTTAAACCTAATTTGGCTAAAACAATTTAATTTTTAAATTTTAAGTTAAATATTTAGTTTTTATAGTTTTAAAGTCATTTCCCACGCTTGGGTATAACAGGATGTGGGAGCTGGCTCAAACTCACAACCATAACCTATACAGTCAGGCATTTTAACGAAGACACCTCCCGTGACATTTGGTTTTAAATACTTTAACTAAAAATTTGCTAACCGTACTAAATTTATGTAAAGGAATGCTCACAGTTTAGAAATATCGAAAAACGGCCCAGAAAGACTAATATTTGCTGTAGACAGACTTTCTGCAATTGTAAGCAGTTAATTAATTAATTAACAAGTAATCAACTCATAATTTTTCATTCTCACCTAAATCTTGGAAAATTCAGCACAGCAAATGACATCACAAGAGTTTGATTAATTATGACTTCAAATAAATCAGGGGTGTCAAACTCAGCTAAAACCCAAATTACTTAACTGGTAAGATCCAAGCGGCCATAGAAAATTTGTTTTCATTCTTACACACGCCCAACAGATTCACTTTAGAGCCTTGGTACTCAAACTGCGGCCAACCAAGCTCTACTGAGTGGCCTAGTGGAAACCGATTGAGTGAAAATTTGTGAAAGGTAGATTGCTCATTGTTAAGTGTGAACTATAGTGCCTGACCAGTACGAAAATGTTCAGGCTTGTGCTCAGAAACTTTTGCCTCAACATATCTTTGTGAGGCAATATACAGAAACAGACTGACAGATATACATACAGGTGATGCACTGAAAGACTGTACGCATCGAAAGCCAAACTTGCTTTTTTGTAAGTCGTGTGGCCCAGTCGCAATGGTCACAATGGAAATTTGGCCCGGAAGGAAAAAACTTAAGTACCAAGGCTTTAGAGCATCGTACGGCACCAAAATTTTGACACCCCTGAGTTATAATAAATGTTTCATTTATCTCTGTCGGAAATTTTCTTTTCAGATTAGAAAATGCCAAACCACTGGGAATCCTCCGCGCGTCCTCTTTTTGTTAAAACGGTCTTTGTTAACGGTAATAGACACGCTATACTCTCCCAAGAGGATCCCTTGCTCCATTCGAACCCTTCCTGGCTAAAAAAACAAAGCAGACCGAATTCTTCGTTGAGCCTGGCGAGCACACTTTCGACGAGCAGTACCGAAACTCAGGATTCCGACTCCAATATAAGAATCAAAAGTTCGAAGCGGCAAAGTATTCGACAACGACGAGGCAAGGACATATCCTCTGAACTGCAGGGTTGTTTAATTAAATTGAGAATCGCTTCGAGTCTACAGAAGAGCAAAAACGGATCTGCGGAGGAGGGAATGTTGTATAACTCATTAGAAGATATGAAATGGACTCAAAATGAGCCAAACGAGGATTCAAATCAAAAAAGGAAGAAATGCAATCATGATAAGAGTAATAAGAAGAAACATTGTGAGCGGAATCACATAAAATCAGCAAAAGAGAATAATTTAGCAGGTAGGTGCTGACTATCTGTCCATTGATTTTACTTCAGAAATAAATATTTAGTGTTATACTTGGCCCAGGGCCTTTGCGAAATGATATTTTTGAGCCTTACTTTTAATTATCATCGAATAATGTTATTAAAAATTTCGCACCAACTAAAAGTGAAAGTTTCGTTACGGTAAAAGTGATAAATCCGGCAAACATATATAATTCCCGGCGAATATTCATAACAAGGATATTGGTAGGAAAATCGGGACATAGGGAAATTAATAAAAATTTGCTTAGATGTCTGGTTTCTGCCATTTTTCTGACAAAAGACAAGCAATCTAAGCAATTGTGTTCGCCCGTAACAGTAAACGAACCTCCCAAGCAGCGAATACATGAGATCCAAGAGTAGAAGCCAAGAATTTGAGGAAACTTTTATTCCCATCACGAGTTGAATATTTTATAAACTACAAATGTGATAAATACTCAATAATTTCTCACATTTACCAAGCTTGATTGGATATCACAAATAATCTCCGGACATTATGTACATTCTCTTCGTTTATCACTTTTACCTAACTTAATTTAATTAGGTATAACACACAAAACCGACATTATTTTCCGATCCACATAATATCTAAACACATAGAATTTTCGCCTTCATCACAAACCGCATAAAAAAAGTCTACACCAGATAATCACTATAACAGAGAAAATTATCTACGATTCATAGCCACCACACCGGAAACAGAAACCAAACGCTTGACCAACATACAGTAGTTGGATCGTGATGATATTTCGTAAACGTTTTAGAGTTTTTGTGTCATAATAAACCCAAACGATTTTTAGTTGTTGCGTACTGTAAATTCGTTTAGGCTACCATTTAATACAGAATCAGAATTAGAAAACGAAAAAGTGTCTTTTATTTATTTGTCAGCAAAAAAACTGAAAAATGCCTAATTATACAAAAAACGAAAATCAAATATCATTTCCAAAATCACGCAACTGAGAAAAACAATTAAAGCCTTGGTCTCTGCATTTTCCTTCCGTTAGATAGAATAACTTTTGATTATTAACAAAAGTATTAGAATAATTTTTTCTGCTTTCTTCCAAAAAAATTAGAAAGCAAAGTGTATCTAGATAACATATTTAAAAATTTTTGTTAACATTCAAATTTAACTGTACAAAAAAATTAACAGAAACATGTTTCTTGAGAATTTTGAGATTTTTGCAACTGTTATCATTAGTATTATTAATGTTATTAATTTGGTTACGCCGCTGAAGTCAAATTTTTGGTCGGCGTTCAGCTTTCCTAGCTGAAGACATCCTCAGAAATCCAAAGTTTGGTTTCGATTCAATTATTCACGAATGACAATATATTAATTTCCCACGAATTTGACTTCAGCAACGTAACAGGCATAAGTTTAATATAACTAACACTTATAGCAAGAATTTGATACCGAAATCTTCATACAGTGATATCTCGAACGACGAAAGTCTCGGTCTACAAAACCATTTGCTAAATAGTTTTATTTAGGTAACTAAACTGCTTTCTAAACTTTCATTTCCTTATCTAACCTTTTGCTCTTTTGAATGCCTGTTTCTTTCTTTTTGGCTTTGTGTAATTTCTTTTGCTGACTCTGTTCCTTCTTTCGTTCAACTTCCACCCGTTATCGGTTTTGTTTTGTATTATACTTTCCTAGAGGTTACAGAATGATTTTCGATTCCTTAACGTTTATATCTGACCTCCTTCAACCAGTCTTTTAGTTTTCTTGTACCCGATTGGACAGCCTTTTAAGGTTTTGATTGTGATTGGAAACCGATAACGTTCGTGATCTCCTGAATCACTACAACTAAATCATTTCTCACAAAACTCAGGGTTCAAAATTTCCCAAACTTATAATAATAACCTGACATTAAACTTTCAGAAATAACAAACGAACCCGACAACTGTTGCTACGTCTACAATCTCGAAAACAACAGAGGAAAGAAAAATTACTGTTTCGTTAAAATCAGCTCGAAACCATCTCACCTCATTCTAAAATGTAGCTGCGAGAGAACCTGGTCGTCAAACCCCAATTTCTGTACTTCGAAAGACTTCTCGCATCAGGACAAAAACAAGATGGCGCTAAGCGCGACTTTTCACAATCTAATAATGACGACCGATTCGGATGAAAAATCGAAAAAATATTCCTCCGACTACTTACTCACATTATTCAATTCGGATCCGTGCGAACTATATTGGAACAGTTATCTAGCGAGATCGTTTTACAATTCTCTATCAGAAAGAGTTATACAGTGGATAGATTTGAAGAGCAAGAGGAAGAAAACCATCGAAAAAACAGATTCAAAACCCGAAGACGATCCTTCAGACAAAATAGAAAGGATCTTTGTTGGGAAAACGTTTTTAGATCAGAGTAATAAACCTGAAATAAGTCAACAAACCGGAAACAAAATACAAGGTACCCTAGAAAATAAGGCAAAGAAAGAAAGAGAAAACATAAGAAAGGTAGAGAAGCCGGAGGAAGACGTGGAAGGAGAAGTTAAGGTAGAAGATAATATAGAAACAGCTTTGTCAGTTCAGAAATTTGAAAATCAAACATTTGAGGAAAAACGGGAAAACTCGAGAGCAGAAACTGTTAGAAAAGATTTAGAAAAAGGTCAAAGTCATGAGACAAAACCGGAAGAGACTAATAACCCAATGACTTTGATACCTCAAAAGTTGGATTCGAACTCATACATGTCAAATTATTTACAAGATTCGATTGCTAATCGCTTAAACCCGTCCGTTTCTAGTATAACAAAACCCTGCATCAGTGTCCAAGAAATCATGCTAAACGACGACTCTGCGGGAAAATTTCTCGGGTTTTCCAGCGGTCACAACAAAAAGAAGACTCTTAGGGAAAAGCGAAACTCACTAAAACGTCAGAAAAAATTTTCCGAATTCGTCGAAGACTACGAAGACGAGGACGACGACAATGACGACGATGATTCAGAGGAAGACAAAGAATTCAGGGTGACAGCAATAAAATGCTGGGAAAAGGGTTTGCTTACGTCGAAAAACAAAAGGAACACACCCGCGAATAATTTTCAAATTTACAAGAAAACAACGGCATGCATCTGCAACAAGGGTGGGGAGGATAACGCAAAGTCGTGTAAAAATCTGAATTTGACGCAACAGCCTTCGGAAAAGACTCAGAGATCAATCAATAATCAAAACATCACGCGAAGCACTCTCTGTCAAAATTTGTTGTCTCCACAACAACTGCGAAATATTCCCTGGCTGGAGGAAGGGAAAAATTCGTGGGTGACGGAAAAAAACCTGGGAAGACCTCAGCTTCACATATTCATGCCACCAATACCATCGAATGACCCTAGTGAGGAGAGCATGTCAGAGTGTGAAAGCTTTTTGAGTGAGGTGTTCTAGTGAAAAGAAAATTTCGCGAATAGCTCAAAGACTATCAAAATTAATAATTTCGCTTAGTTAACACTCTGTTCCAACATTTTTCTTCATAGAACTGCTACAGCTCCTACAGAGTTACTCTACCCCTCAAAAATTAAAGTTAATAATTAACTAAAGCAGTTAAGGATGAACCTTTAATATGTCAAGTCACAAGCTAACACTATAAAATCTCCCAGCCCAATAATACTCCAGGTAACAATGTACAAAGTTGTTTATGCACAAAAATTATTCAATAAAAAGCTTCAAATACAGTGAAAGCTTCTTATTCACAACTTCCATGTGTTTCCACATTCGGAACTAAAAATTTTTTATTTGCGGATCTGACCTACACACAGTACTGTATATCAATTTTGCGGTTAGTTTTATAAAGAGTGTAACAGAATAGACTAAAAGCAAACGAAAGTTACCAACCATAGTTTCTGTATTCGGGGCATATTTATGAGAACATGTTCCGAAACTTAATTTTACAGTACAATACAACATTCTGCCTTCTATATTGTACTCATTCTTTAAACATATTTGCACAAACATAAAATATTTATGTGGAACTAATAACAGGGCCTCTTGTGGTCACATCATACATCTAAGGAAATCAACAATAGTATTTCATTTCATTAAAAATTCTGTCATAACCTTAGCTGACATTGAAAGAACCGTAAATTCAATGCAGAATCATTAATAACTACAAACTGTAGTGCAATTACTGTTAATAAAAAAAAAGAATATTCGACAAAAATTTGGAGGACATACAATTTCCTGACAAAACTTACATCCCACACACAAAAAAATACTGCAGAACTTATTAAAAGTTAAATAAGTTTTTAACTAGTTTTGTTTGAACAAGGAATTCAACATTTTGGACATTTCATGATTAATAATACAATGTGTAAAACTTTTTGGGCAGAAGTTCTTCAAATTGTACCCAATAAAAAAATGTCGTGACTACTAACATCTTAAGAAACGCGAATCGTAAAAAAAAATGAATTTCGTTAACCATTTTTAAACTTTTTAATTGTTTTGTTTTAAAACTCAGGTTTAATAAGTTAGGTCATGTGTCATTTCATGTTTTTGTATATTTGGTAGTCCCACCCAAGACAAACAAAAATTAGTTCTTAAAAGACTAGGAATTTTGTCTTTCAAGTCTTAAAGCAGCTCCTAACTCACTTATACCACTTCATTCTTTAGTTTTTAGTAGAGAATTTCTAGTCAATCTTCTGGTGTGTTAATCTTCGGTTTTAAATTTAGTTCACTTTCATAATATTATTTATTGATTACTTTTATGAATAATTTTGCTCCAAAGCGTAGTGTTGAGGGCTCCGCTTCCAAGCCTTGTACATGACTTTGTTGTACATCATCAAGTAAACTACGGTAAAGTACAGGGAAGATTATTACTGTAAACAGATCATTTCAGTCCTGAAGTTTACTAGACTAAAAAGAATTTTCATAATGTGGGGTTTCACCTTTAACTCTTCTGCTTTGCTTAAAGCCTCAATCAAAGTACTAAACCAATGTTTGGTTTCACATTCTTATAATTATGTTGATTAATTAATTGATCTCCAATCAATCAATCATCATAGCCTGAAATTGGTTTGTCTTCTTCTTTGCTACATTTCCATCAACCAATCCTAGTATGCCTTCAAGGACCTCATTAAATAACTGAGAGCTTAAACTATCCAAGAGCACAACTAAGATGACTTTTAGACTCATTCCCTCAGTGAAACCGAAGAAACAAATTTTTAGCCACTCACAGGAAAAACTTATGTATGATATTAATTAAAACTATTTCTAATAAACTACACTCACCTGAAAAGTACTGTGTGGTATATTTCTAGCCTGGAACCTGGACCTTAAAGGAGGATCTAAAGGGTTACCAACATACTTGGGTACTGGCAAACCTAGTGCGATGACTCTAAATTCATCACTGACTCTTACTAAATTCCATTTATCTAATTCTTCTTTGGAGTGATCCTAAACAGAACAAAGCAAAAGACGAATTAGAAAAGGAGACATCACATAATCTGCTAAATAATTTTAAGCCAGATATCATGAACACATCAATAGTTGATGTGTGAATAATTTAATTGAGTTAAAGTTTAAATTCTGTATGTCTATACCCTTGGTACTCAAGCTTTTTCCTTCTCGGGCCAAATTTCCATTTCTTACTGGTCAGATACTATGTTCCAGAATTCAGACAATTCAGACTTAACAATGAGGAATCGTCCTTTCACAAATTTTCACTCAATCGGTATCCACTGAACCACTCAGTAGAGATTGGTGGGCCGCAGTTTGAGTACCAAGGGTGTATACTCTTGCAAATTTATATATCTAATGATTATTGGAGTAGGGTTTTCTGGTTATGGCTTAACATTTTCCAAAAGTGGGCAATTGAGCTCTTTACACGTGCAGGAGATCATTGCCAAAGCTCACTCAGCAGTAGGTGATCCCTCTATAATTGAAGAACGCTCCAAATATGGATGGGAATTTAAACTATAATTTAGGTGATATAGTGTAATAGGTAGAAAAATATTCAAATGTAGAAGCTGATTTGGGACAAAGATAGTAATTCATGTGGATACTACAACTGGTTCATTTCCTCCAGATAACCAAATGTAATGGACTTCAACCAAATTCAAATTTAATGTTCAATTAACTACTAATTTATTGTTAATTCATTAATTTATTATTGTTTTCTGTTACCTTTAATAGTTTATCATATCTAGAAGCCGGAATTAGAAATCTTCCATCTTCCAAATGCATTTCTCTATTTTCCAACAAATTATTTAACACCGGTAAAACGTTCCTTTCGGCTTTTTCAATCTCCTCCAAAATGAGGACACGACCTTCGACTGCAGCTCGGACAGCATTCTTCAAAAATAAATAAATAAAATAACTATTCAAAAGAAAAGATTCGATAAATTCAAAAGACCGGTCGAAAAATTCTAATCCTCACTTGATCGAAGTACTTGGCGGTTCCGCCTAAAATTTCTCTCCTTTGCTTCAAATCAGCTTCGGTTGTGTCCCTGCTGAGTGAAACATATTCCATTTCTCTACCGGTCATTTCCAAGAATATCATGGCCAGTTGCCTTCTGGCAGGACCGGGACGACCGATGAGGAAAATATCTTGTTTTAAAAGATCTTTTTGAAGCATCCATCGTAAATGTCGAAGAGTGTTTTGACTCAACTCTCCCATAGATACTAAAAAATAAGACACAAACAAGAGGAAACGATTGAGGGGTGACAAAAGGAAAGGCAAGTAATAACAAATCAAAAATTTTTAACCCCAATTAACTAATAACAATCTTCAAGTTCCAGACAACAAGCTACTAGGGATTTTATCTAGAGAACAAACCAGCATCTTAACCCCGAAGATTAAGGACACAGTTGGGAACTAAATCAGGAGGAGGGAATAAAGTACTGTAAGGTAGTCAGAAGATAATAAAGAAAAATGGGGAAAATAAGAAGAAAATAACAAACAGAAGTAACAAAGATAGGTGGAGGAGTAGAAGGTTTAGGCTAAGACAAAAGTAACCTAACTTCCGGTTTGATACCAATCAGAGTACTTCATCCAAAGTTTTTCTTCAGTTGTCCAAAAAAGACTAATTAATTTGGTATTTAAAATCTATAGTCATAGCTTACGGTACTTATGTGGAATATATTGAGGTTTCTTGGATGGTGTCAGTGTTTTCCGCACATCTCCAATGGTTATTTCCTCCTTCGACCCTGTAATTATTAGAAAACAGTTCTTTAATAGCTCATTTCCCCAATCATCAACCGTCATTATTCTTAACCAATTTTTCACTCTGAACTATTTGTAATTAATTACGGTATCATGTCTAAAAATGACAGAACTTACCCATAATGGTATCAATTTAAATTTTGTGTTACTTTCTAATCATTCAAATCGTAACTTATCCACTAAATATTCTTTGTTCTTGTTCAAAATGTCTGAAGAGTGAAAACAACAATTTTTTAGACGACGGAAACAGCTTGAGTTTTAACCCCGGTTTTCACCCTTGGGTATAACAGGACATGAAAGGGGATTCAAACTAGCAAACATAATGTCTCCAGTCATCCATTTTGACCATTAACCCACAACCCATCAACTTTGATGACATAGTGGTGCCTGACCACTTTAAAACTTCTCCAAGTAACATTTATATCAAAATTGTCAGCACATCTTTGTCCTTCCTAATTAAATTTATAAAGGATAAAAATAAATAAATAAACTTTGGTTTTGTAAAACAACTTTAGTTTTTTAAATTTTTATGAAATTACAAAATCATTTTATAAGAAAAACTTTTGCTAAGTATTAAAAATGTCGTGAATACTAACTTTAGATTGTTTTTTTACAAATATATTATCTGTATCTGCCTTGTAATTTTTTGCAGAGAACAATTCATAAAATATATTGATTTCAGGCAATATGTCAGACTTATTCTTACTTAAAATTTCTTTTGCACATGAAGCATAACTTTGAAATCTCATAATCTGAGAAGAATTAACATTTTTGCTTACATTTTGAGTAGGGTCTAAAGGATTTTTAATAAACAAGGGATATCGTTCAGTATTATTCACAGTTTTTCCAGTACTAACACAACAACCAAAACTAGAAAAATTGAATGAAGAGTAAAATGAAAAAAATAATAACAACAGTTTTTCTAAAGATAAGTCATTAGTTTTTGAAACCATTTTAAAATTATTTATAGCAGAGAGTTCTTCATTCACAGTCATCAATGATTTTTCTTTAATAGGAAATGTATTTAAAGAAGGTAACACTGCTCCTTTGTCACGAATTTTCTGTTGTAAAAAAAATATGACCAATAATGTAAGGGAAAAATTCGTTAAATGAGGACCAGGTTGCTTTGAAGACAAAGCCAATTTCTTTGCCCATACTCTTATCACTGAAACTAAAGGTCTCACACGTTCATCTATGCCTGACACAGTGTATAGTAGTTGAGTCATCACCACACCACTGGGCACATACAATGACAGATCACAATCCAATGAACTGAAATAGTGCTGAAATTTTACAATGGGGACTCTCGCATATTTTATATAATATACATTCCTACAACCCACAAGGAAATTATCTATTAAATTCGATAACACTTCTAAATGCGACTGCATTAATCTCCTGTCAATATTTGTGTGTTTTGCTGGAAAATACATGTGAGGACTTTTATCTTCAGAAAGATTCATACTCTCTTCCAATACAACCAAATCTAAGTCACATCCTTTAAAACCAAAACCAGTTACAGAACTACCAAAAGGATATACTGTTGAGTTTTTCATGAGTCCACTGAATAAACACTCAACTTGTAAACAAGTTATAAACCTCAATCTCACACAAAAGTCATCAAGTTTTAGACTTTCACTTAAGTCACTAATTTTTTCACTTAATGTGCATTTTAGGTTAGATGCTGATTTCAAAACTTCTTCAAGCTTCACTTTCAATGGAACATTTAATTTAACTTTTAGAATGTTTAAGGGATCTATCATATTCTGGCATTTTAAATTGCCAGTATCAAATAATGCAAAATGATGTATTGTATTCTGATTGGCACAGGACTTTTCCACGATTTGTATTAACTCCTTTTTACTTCTCATTTCAACCAGAACAAAATTTCCCTCATTTGTTGAATAGTGATAGAGTTTATTAACTTCTCCAACGGAATTGCAAAAGTCAAACAAAGCCTGCCACTTCTTCCCACTGTCAATTTGAAAGACAATACTTCTTCTTGCTTGATCTCTTTTTTGTTGTAAAAAACCACTAAAAGTCATTTCTACAGGTACTTCTTTCATGTCTCTTTTATGTAATGCAAACTCCTTCAACCCTGAAAAATTCAGTAAAATTTTAACCTCCTCATCAAACATTCATAAATATGATAATTAAATGTGTGGACAAGATTCCTTATGAAATTTTACATAAATAAATAAAATGAATCTGTCATTCATCACACAACACCTTAAAAACCCCAAGGCACTATTACAACAAAGCCCTTCAAAAATTGTTTTCATCAATAAATATTTTCATAACAGATGACAAAACAATTTTCTTCAGGACTTTACCCAAAATTTCACAAAATTTAATAAATGTAATATCAGAAACAGCCTTAATCTTTCACACCAACTTAACAAACCCAAAAACCAAGAATTCAAGAAAAATGAATTTTGAAGAATAAAAGCCACAAATACAACCCTCGATATTAAATGCATAATTTCAAGATATGAAATAAATTATGTGTACTTACTTCTGACTAAAACTAAGAAAACTTTTAAAATCACCAAATTTATTGTTTGTTCAAAATAATAACAAAATTTGGGTGAACTGATCAATTAAAAAAGACAAAGTTTTTTATACCTCATTAAAAATATTTCTGAATGAGATGTGCTACATCAAGAGAATTAAAATACAATGTCAGAGTCTCAAATTTTCAAAGAATGTTTTAAAGTGATTTTTCTTCGACTTGCAATTTTTAATCAAATCTAATTTATCATTTTTAATTTGGAAAAAATCTTTTTCACCTCATTCCATGACTTGTCACACGTCTTATATATTTTATAAATATGAAGAGAATGAAAAAAGTAAACAGACAGATGAACGAAGAAATTACTAATTATTCGCTGCAAAACAAGTCTTGTCTGTATTTTTGAATGAAAATACAAACAAAACCTTTGCACCATCTCTACGATAAACCCGAAAACTTAAAACAATCACGAAAACCTCAAGAATTTTAAAAGCCGCTTAACTAACCCAATAGATAACACTCCTAGAGCTTTTGAGCCCATGAAAATTTTGTCACACAAACTGAGAAATTAATATTCCTATTTCTAAAAATAAAAAGGCTTTGCCTTTTTATAGTTTCTTTGTAAAGAAAAAAAGTCAACACACCTGATGAACTGTTCCTTAGAATTTGAAACCATTTAGAGGTGGTCGAAGAAAAAAGCACTTCGTATTTAGCTAAGCCCCTCATTAGAGGCATTCTTGTCACTGTTGGGAACATAATATACTCGAGTTTCGTTTTAATGAGGAAAATATTAATTGCAAGATTTGTGTCAGTCGCATAGACGGTAACTATCACATTCGAATGGTAAAATAAACTCAAACGAAGTTTTATAACCTACAGAACGGAATCACATTTCCTCCTCGCATCCATTTTAAATCTTTCAAAGACTCTCTGAACTATAGCAAAAGAATGAAAGTTATGAACTAAATGTATTTTGCCCCCTCAAGAACAATAATTGTTCGAGTTTCTTCTTTTTAACAAAAAAAAGAAGTTCTACTTGGTTATTTAAACGTTAAAAAATTTAAATTTCTAATTTATTGGCTAAAAAATATTTTGCTATCGTTCCATTTTTCGTTGTCTGAATTTGAAGGGACGGATCTTAATATTTATTTCTAGATTTTGGTAGAGAATATATTTATTGGGCTGTTCAATTGTTGAAAAATCAGTTTTTAAATAATTTTATTGTTTGATAGATTTTTTTAATGTACAATTTTGCTATCAAGTCATTTTTTGCGCATTCACTCTCAGAAACCGTAGCAAAATATTTTGCGAACGTACTTTTCTACACATCAATTTTAAAGTTTCGTCGTTTATGTTGCCTTCTTGGATATAATTGTCAATTTTCCCATAATGCTGTGCAAAACAGGAGCTGACGTCATGTGATAAAAAGCAAGCAGAACTTGACATAAAAGTATTCAGTTTACAAGTGCTGTGGATGTTTTCTTGTTGACCTTTTTTAGCCAAATTACCTAGTACAATTATTCAAAAATTTAATAAGTTTAAACAAAATTTCGTTTTCTGTAAATAATTTGTTGTTTGAAAAATGGATCCGGACGTAGAAACACTTTATGACGACGTTGATTCTGGGAACGAATCCAGTGGCGATGATGTTGATTTTGCTATGGAAGTTGAAAGCAATAATCCAAGAGAACGGCCCTCAGACGTTGATGACTATCCATTTGAGGTCCTGTCGACAGAGGAAATAGTACAGCATATGGTCGATTCGATAAAAGACGTAAACACTGTCGTAGAGGTAATCTGAATCGAAAAGCATTGACTCACATAAACAAAAACAACCTTCCTTTGTTTATGAATTTTTAAGACCTTTAGTTTTACTTGAATAGTCTAAAATAATTAGAAATTTTATAGCTCGAATTCGAATTAATTCGTCTAGGGCGTTAAAGGGAAAAAATGGTTTTTGATTTAGACAAAAGATCGTCTCGAAACCATTCAAGGGTGTTATGTTCTTGTAAACATAGAATGATTTTACATTTATGTAAACCTAAATTCACAAAAAAAATCTTAATTGACAAATTTCATCAAAAATTAACTGCTTGAAGAACATATTAAATATCACAATTGAGTTATTGCAAAATTGTTAAAAATAATCTTTACATAAGTCCATGATGAAATTAGAAAATTTAGGTTAAATCTTAACCTACCTACAAACTCATCCAACAAAGAACATTAAATTTTTAGGAAATGTTTTATTGTTTATAGTCATAATATGTTTCAGTATAATAATGTTATCAATTTTGCTTTTGAATTATGAAATCATAATCATTTCCAATCTGTGGTTTTTAATGAGGTGTAACTGTTTTTAATCCATAAAGCCACCATTTTCTTTCTCTTTAAAGATACCAGCAACAACAACTAGGATTCTTTTAAATCATTTTAAATGGGATAAAGAAAAGTTAATGGAAAGATTTTATGATGGTGATCAAGACCAATTATTTACCGAAGCTAGAGTGATCAATCCATTTAGGAAGCCAGCAATAATTAAGCAAAAGGTATTCATTAAATGTTGAAAAATGTTGATTCTGATTAGTAGAATTTTAAAATCAGATGCAAGTTTGTGTTTAAGCTGACAAAACTTATTCAAATTTGAATTATTAAATAGTAATGAAGACAATTTTAAGTGTGGATATTCAGTGAAGATCTAAATATTAAACATAAAAATTTAAACTTATTCAAATTTGTTAAGAGTTTTTAAGTTATATATATAAATTCTATTGTCATTGAATTGGTTTATTATTATTTTAGGTTCCGCCTGTTGGAAGAATGTCTTCTACGGGAACAGAGGAATGTGAAATATGTTTTATGGTATTGCCTTCAACTGTAAGTAAATAAATTTTGTCACTACTTATGAATAAAACATTGTGGTTAACATCTAAATTAAGTTTTATTCTGTTTTGGCTATAACTATATATTGGGCGGAGTTCAAACCATTACATTGATAGTTAAACACTTTACCCTCTCTCAACTACAGACCTCTAAATCTCCCATGATAACTTTTAAACAGCTAAGTACAGGTTTCAGAAAGAAAACAACATAAATTTTTGTTTATCAATATTTATTCATTTTACTTTACTCTAACAAAATAAATTTTGGTCAGAAATCATGATGATTCTTAAAGGTAATGAAAAGTTCGATTTTCAATTTCCAGATGATGACTGGTTTAGAATGTGGGCATCGATTTTGCACACAATGCTGGGCAGAATACTTAACAACAAAAATCATGGAGGAAGGTGTAGGTCAAACAATTGCTTGTGCAGCACATGGATGTGATATATTAGTAGATGATGCCACTGTTATGAGGCTCGTTAGAGATTCTAAAGTCAAACTAAAGTATCAACATCTTATTACCAATAGTTTTGTTGAGGTAAGATCAATTTAGATGCATGAAGAGCAATAAATCTTTATCAGAATCAGTTAGTTCAATGACTTTTTTACATTCCAGTGTAATAGACTGTTGAGGTGGTGTCCATCACCAGATTGTAACAATGCAATTAAGGTTCAGCATGTAGAAGCAAGAGCTGTTACATGTAAATGTTCTCATACATTTTGTTTTGCTTGTGGTGAAAATTGGCATGATCCAGTCAAATGTCATTGGCTCAAAAAATGGATAAAAAAATGTGATGATGACTCAGAAACTTCAAATTGGATTGCTGCCAATACTAAAGTATGTTTTAATTTATACATGTTAAAAATTTGACTAAAAAAAAGCACGTCTTTGTTTTGGTTTGATTAACTGCGCTTTTAATTTTATTCTCAAGTCTCGAATGTTACAGAAAGAATATCATGTTGAATTTTTCTTATAGGAATGTCCTAAATGTAATGTAACTATTGAAAAAGATGGAGGATGTAATCATATGGTTTGTAAAAATCAGAATTGTAAGGCAGATTTCTGTTGGGTCTGTCTAGGACCTTGGGAGCCTCATGGGTCGTCTTGGTATGTTATAGTCTCATTTTCTATTACGAAGACCCAAAGTAATTGGGAATTGCCCTTTGATAACAAACATGGTTGTGTTTTGTTGTAGGTATAATTGCAATAGGTATGATGAAGAAGAAGCAAAGGCTGCTAGAGATGCACAAGAAAGATCTCGCGCAGCTTTGCAGCGGTATCTTTTTTATTGCAACCGGTATATGAATCATATGCAGTCACTTAAGTTCGAACACAAGTTATACGCTAGCGTTAAAGGTAAAATGGAAGAAATGCAGCATCATAATATGTCTTGGATCGAGGTTAGTGGCCTTGAAATTTACCCGAAGCTCTGACGTCTAGAATAAAATAAGTTATATTTTAAATGGTAAAATCATTTTTCAGGTTCAGTTTTTGAAGAAGGCTGTTGACATTCTATGTCAATGTAGGCAAACGTTAATGTACACATATGTGTTCGCATACTACCTGAGGAAAAACAATCAGTCGGTTATTTTCGAAGATAATCAAAAGGATTTAGAGAGTGCTACGGAAAAACTCTCTGAATTTCTAGAACGTGATATTACATCAGAAAACCTTGCTGATATAAAACAAAAAGTGCAAGACAAATACAGGTATGGACCTGTTGACGAAATCCTGAGTGTCTGTTTTACTACAGTAAAAGTTCCTTATTAGTGGGTTATGTTCTTTAATTCTACTGGGAATAGAGAAACCGTGGGTGTGGAATGGTAATAAAAAGCTTCATAAAAGCGGCCTCAGCATGTGTCGGCAGTACTCGAGGTCAACACAACCTTCATATACAGTTGGATCAGATGATAAAGAAATTTGGTGGTGGTGGTTTTAATCCTGTTGTTCACCCTTTTTTTGGGGTATAACAGAATGCAGGAGGAGGATTCGAACTCAAGATCATTGCATCAAAGTCAAGAGCTTTAACCTCTACACTACTCCTCCCACATAACAAAGAGAATTTTAGAACTTTAATGGGAGATCTATGGTGTAGTGGTTAAGTGCCAGACTAAAGTTATAGTCACAAGTTCACATCCTCCTCCTTATCCTGTTATACCCAGAGAGGATGAAAAACGGGACTAAAACTAAACTACAACTACTTTAAAACTGTATTGCAATTTTTTACTCATCAATAAGGAGCTTTCACTACACTATGACTCTCATTCCTCTCTCTCCGACTATGAAAATGGCACTCAATTAAAAAATAATTTTTTTCTGTTACAGATATTGTGATGGCCGTCGTAAGGTTTTATTAGAACACGTTCACGAAGGGTACGAAAACGATTGGTGGGATTATACTGAGTAAATTTTAAACTCAGGTATTAGATAAATTTAGTGCTTTCTTTAACTTTTAGTGCTTTTGTCGTACAGGGTTTTAAAATTTTATCGGTTCCAGTGAGAGTATCTAATTTAATCTCTTCCTTTGAAAACTATTCCTTTTAATTTAGTTGAGATTATTCGTTTAGATTTAATACGTTAGTCTTTGAAATATACTAAGTTTGACATCTAAAATCGTTTAAGATAATGAATTAAAAGTAAATAAATTAATTATTTATTTTTCGAAGCAATAAATCATCGACGAAGTCGAGATATGAGATAAAAAATTTTTTAAGACTTAACTTTAAATAGAATTTTTCTTTTTGTTTTGCTGTGTCAGTTTTTTTTCTGTTATTTGTAATAATATTTTATTATGATTTAGGTATCACCTGAAAATCTCAAAAGTACTCTTTCCCCGAAACAAAAATAGAAGACGTTTCACAGTTTTATAAGAAAACCGAGAAGAATTTTAATTGTTTTTCATTTTGGTGTGTGTGTGCGCAGGTAAAAACTTGTTCTTTGTAACAGGGTCAAAAACATAGTCTTTCAAAAACGGGTTTTTTATTAATTACAATTAATTTTAGTAGTAGACAGTAAATGCCAAGAAAAAAAAAGGCGAAAAATCTAGACCAACTTAAGTATTTCATTAAAAAAGCGTTTTCATTTTAAATTTTGTTTTATTTCGGGGAACGATGGACACCATTTTTTGAAAGCTCACAACTTCCCTCATCATTCACGAATGAGAGAATGATTATTGTTTTTGGCATATAGTCTAGCCATATTTATATAACTCGGACAAAAGGTTATTGGCGTTGATATCGTAAATAATGGAGAATCAAGAGGATTTTTATTAAACGGTTGTGTATAAATAGGAGTGCTGTTAATAACTTATCAAGGAAACGTTTATGTCGCTTTAAGTCACGTGATTTTTTTATATGGACCCAGATTTTTTTTTAAACAAATGAAATGACTTTGTTCAACGCTCTATTATACAATTCTAAAAGGAGGTATTGTTTAATTACAATCGCTCCTTTTGGTTTTGAGATTTGCCACGTATTGTATGAGGGAAGGCAAAACGAAACAAATTTGTTTTGTATTAGCGCGTGATGAATCGGTTTGGTTTTCGAACTGTTCGAGACGATAATGCGTGGATTGTTTTTCTTTTTGGGTGTGTGGAAAAAAAATTGAAATTCTTCAAAACCGGTGACTGAATCGCTCAAATTTGAGTTTTGATTTTTTAAATCTGCCATAAATGGCTCATAAACGATATTCAAAATTAGTTGCTACATTGGAAACCGTACAAACCCTGTATAGAGTATTGAGAAATATGCAAGGCTCGTCACGCTTTTTGTTTTGAAGGGTGACTCTCTGAAACATGTCCAACATTCCTAAATCTTCTTAAAGTAAATTATAAATAAATCGGAAGGTGTTTTTATTAGTCTTTGCATATTTCTGATAATCAAAACCTTGATCTCCGATAATTCGGTATTCATTGATCTTCCATCTTTAATATATTTGTTATAAAGCAAATAAATCTTGAGAATATTGTCTAGAGTCGTAGCGACTAGAAAATCTATTGTTTTAGTGTTTGTATGCAGAAGAGGGATCACAACCAAACGGAAGAAAGCAGAGTTGACGATGTGAGAGAGAACGTTTGTATAACTTGCGACTGATCTCTCACTGTACTCTGTTTCAATCATTCTTTCTTTATATCGCTTTTCTTGAGTTATTAGCAGTGGTAGTTTAGTTAGTTACTAAGCAGACATACCTCCTCCTGAAGACATTCAATGTGTGTTAGGAATTCGTCCTGGGGTTGTTCACCGACACCGACTTACCCAAACACGACAGACTGCTCTGCTACACATCACAGTGGCTCCTCATACGGATGGATAAGTGTTTACTTTGATTGTACAAGTTGTACTCGATAGATATTTATCTACGCTCCAGGTTTACCAATTTTCGTGGGGTTCAGTGCCCACCGTTTCTTCAGATCGAGTAGGAACTCAAATCCTTCTACCTGGTGGTACAAATAAGGTTGCTATTCCCATCCACACCTTTCTATTTAGGATTCTTCTTTAACCCCCTAGCCAGTGATTCAGTACATTTTGTAGTCGCTACGATTCTAAACATTGTTTCCAAAATTTATCTGCTCTATACGATTTCGTAGCTGGCCCTGGCCATACAATTTATTTTGATTTAAAATATGTTGTTAAGAAGAAAAAAAAACTTTTTGCTTGATATTCGAATTGTTTTAATATTATTTTTTTAATCAAATAAATTTTCGTGTCGGAGCAAAAGTTTTATTGCAATTTTTTTTTTTGCTTTAGTGTGGGACTGAGGATTTCATTATTCAAGTGGAGGAATTGACCTTCATAAACATCAAAGCGAACAGCTGTTAACATAGGAGTAAGCCATCCGCAGAGGCCTTTGTTCCGTTTTAATACTAAATCAATAAAAAAAAGTAATAATCAGATTTTTTATTAAAAAGAAAATTAATTAATTAATTAGAGAATTGGATTAGAACTTTTGCTTCGGCCAATGGGAGAGTATATTTTTCAAATAACTTTTTTTTATAAAAACGAAAATCGATTAAAAAAAAATTATGAAAAATGTATGTAAGTGATTTCGTTGTTTAAATATTTTGCAAGAAGTGCCGTACGAATCGTTTTTATATCGTCGTCTTGAATTCTGATAATTCCAATCAGGACTCAAGGGAATTAATGTGAGAATAGAAAGAGATATCGACGTGTGAAAAAATAAATAAAAATTCGGAAGTGACCTTTATCTTTATTATTGCCTCTAAATGTAAGGAAAAATCAAAAAAAATTCTTATCCAGAACATAAAGTAAAGTTTAACTTCAAAAATAGTACGCTGGAATTCGATGACATTCTAAAACACCAAGGAAATTTATAATCGATCGTTTCGAGATTATCCGTTTTACTGTTCTTTTTAAGAATGGTTCATGAAATAGTCAAATATTCGGCAATTTTGGTGTTGTGGTGTAAGCTGCGGAAGATTTCCACCCTACAGATGTTCTGAAAATTTGGTTTTAATTTTTTTTGTATTCCAAAATGAACCTACAGGCATTTAGTATAAATCAGTGCAATAGAGTGGTTCTGAATTTAATTCTTTTGATTAAGAATCGATCACAGTCTCTAAAGAAAATGATTTGTAATTAAAGAATATCACGAAAATTTGTAGTTTTATGTTATCAGTTTAAATCCGATTGTAAACCTTTAAAATCCTGACACTGTATTGGCTCTCTATGTACGTTAATATTAATTAATTAAATTCGGATGTGCAATATGGACTCGGAAAAGAAATTTGAATATTTTCACATTTCGTGCTATATTTCGTTAAAATCCTGTTTAAAAATATGTTCAAACTACCCAGGGCCTTTTCTTGTGTATCGCTTAGTACTCGCATACTTGCATGGTTTTACAGGAACTAGAAAAAAACTTCCGAAGCCCCCCAAAGCCCAATAACAACTATACAACCGTACCGATTGAAGTCAAAGTTTGTCGAATAAATCAAACCAATACTTTGTATCAAATTTTCCTAATTAAGGCAAATATTTTAAAGTTTTTCTTTCAAATCGATATAATTTAGTTTACCCGCACTGATTGATTGAATTTAGCGACTCAAAGAAAATCGACAAGTCTTACTAGAAGATTGTTGATGTTAGTTGCTGAGTCGTAGGGTGCCATTTTGAAGTTATTTTTCACGATTCAGAAAAAAATCTCTCAAATCGATTAGGTGATTTTTTTTTTAGGTCTTTGTGGGCCGATTTAAAAACAAAACAAAAATAAAAAAAAGTTGTTGTAGGAAATTTTTGCTTTGTTAATGCAAGAGCAAAACTTTTCGTCTTGTTTTTTACTTACTTTAATAAATGAATAATAATATTGTTATCTGTACAGAGAAAAGGTACATTTATAAAGACTTTTGGTGCAGTTTTGAGTTTTAATGAATATCATATTTTTATAATTTCAGATGAGAGAGTACTCATAGGGTTGGGGAAGAATAACAGTTAGTGTTAGAAAAATTACTGATTTGAATTTTTTTCTCTCTATCATTAATCCTGTGCCTACCTGTTATCTTTCACTCTGGCTCTGTATAATTAATTTTTTGAGTTCAAGGCTTTTGATCAGTGCCAGTGAAGGCCAATCATTTATTATTCATTCATCAAGTCTCATAATCTCGATTTTTTTGTTAAATTGTTTGAAACAATAATTCAGATGTAACTTTGAAAAGTATGAGTATAATATATATAAATTCGAATCAGTTTTTTTTGTACACTGTTAGTAAAGAGAAACATTTTGGGATTTTCTTAGTTCCTGCAATTATTCACAGAACATTGCATTTTATTCATAATTAAAAACTGCACAAGTTATAAAGACCATATAAACGGAATCTAGTTTTTGTTTTTATATCTTACAACCATTCACTACGCTTTTCTTTTCACATTGCCCACATCTCGGATTGAATCATCAAGCTCTTTATTTGAAATTTTTATTTTATTTCTTAGTAATAGAAAAATTTTAAACGGATCGGTGGTCTTTTCATCTGATTTGAAATTCTTTTGAAAGAGATATACAGTTTACCTCAAATGTTTATTTTGCGGTAAAAACTCTTCAATCAAGTCCAAAGCATTATTTTGTGTTGTGGTACAGTTATGTTTGCCTCGAAACAAAGTCGGAAACAAACAAGAGGCAACGATTTAATAATAACAAAATCAATGATCACTCAAAAGTGTTACCAAAGAATAAATTTTGTTTGTTTGTGTTTTTTTTTAATATTGAACAAATCAAGAATTTTAATTTTAAATAATCCCTTAGATAATAAAATTATGAGATATATCCAGGAGATTTGAAATGGTTGTCCAGAAACCCCAACTTTATGAGATTTTTAAAGTTTGATGAACATTGCTTTAATTATTATTTAAATCGTTGTCCTTTTTTTGTGGTTGTATTTCTTTGTCACAAATGCGCTGTAGAAAATTCCGCCTGTTTTTATAAATTTTTTTTATGTAAAGAAAAATTCCAGTTAGTTGGACTTTTTTTTTAATTAGTACAATTGTAATTTTTGTTATTTGACCTATAGAAGGGAGTCATGTACATAAAATTAAAATATTAATGACTAATAAAAAACAATTGAATGAAATAACATGTCTCAAGTTTAAACAATTTTCCTTTTTTTATTAAAACAAAACCAAAAATACTTGATAATAATGACTTCGATTAGACTTGATGTCATCTCTGAAAAATCATTTATATTTGTCTTAAGTAAATCTTCAAATTATAAAATTTACTTTTGAACTGTGGGGTGATAGTATGACAGAGGTAAGACAATATGAGCAGGATAAAAGTTTAGGTATTAACAAGTTAAAAGGGAAGAAACATCAGAGGGTTTGCCTGTGGTAATTATGTGTATCAATTTTAAAATTTTGACCACTTCCCCATCCTTTCTTGTAACTTTGAAAAGTTTAGACCCAGACTATTAGATACGTTAGTTTTTTTAAAATTTGTGCTTCATTGAAGAAAACTGAGGAATTATATTGTGAAGTCCTCCATTAAACATTATAAATTTGCTATAAATTTTTATACTTATATAATATTTAAATCTATAAAATGTTACCTGTTAAGGAGTCCATTAAGAATTCTCTTATCATCCGTTCAGTCATCCTATTTTGGAGCTGACAAATTTTAAGTGAACTTTCGTCCACTATTTTTCATTTTATTTTATTTCTTTCAGAATTCTTTATGTAAAATTAACCTTGTTGGACGTTTATACCATTTAAAAAAAATAAATTTTCACCAGTGACCGTTATTATTTGAATAAATCACAACTTCAATAAAATTCGAAGAATGATTGATTAATTACTCTATGGATTGGTTCAAGAAAAAGGCTTGAAATAGCGGAGGCATTGTCAACTCGCCACAACACAGATGATTGTACTTTAGGTAACAGAACTGCAAAATTACTTTCAAATTATGGATTTTAAAAACATTAAAAAACAAATTCTACAAGCCAACGATTTAAGCAAAAAGGGATCAATAGATGAGTCTATTAGGGATTTAGTTAATTACATAAATGAACAAGATAACTTCGTTACGACGAGTTCTTGTTCTGGTAGAGCCATTCTATACACTTCGGTGAGTGTTGCACTAGTTTGGGTGTACGGTATCTGCGATCGAAAACTTTTTTTTTAAATCACGTATTGCAAATTTTTATTTTCCAGGGTGCCGGCTGTATTATTGGACATAAGAAGTCCAAAAAAGACTGTAAGTGGCTCTACACAAATCACGATTTTATAGATCCTGAAGCATTTTTGTCGGCCGTGGATCCAACTGAAGGAGATTTGTTATTTAAATTTGAGCCGTTTATTTTACACGTTCAGTGTTCGGATTTAGAAAAAGCCAAACATTTGGTAAAGTCAAGCTTTTGTAGTGTAAAATTCTCATTCAGGTATACACATTTCTGTCAGAAATTTTCAACTATTCAAAAAATTGGTTTCAGCACACTATTGCATTAGGAGCTGGATTTCGAGATTCTGGATTGACAATAGGAAAGCATGGTAAGATAACACTAGCCATTAGAAGCAATTTAAGGCTGGAAGTTCCACTTTCTCAGGACAGTGTCATGCTTGTATCAGATATTGTAAGTATTGGCAGCAGTAAATTGGGAGATGTTTAAAAGATATTGATCAATTACGATGATAATAATAATTATATATTTTGGTTTCAGTATTTAAAATTCCTTGCAGAGCAAGCAAATGAAAAAATGGAAATGAATCAGAGAACTATAAGACATTTCTTTATCATTCTAAAAGAAACATTTGGAAATCCAAGTAAAAATGGAAATGGAGATAAATCAAATACAGGATAAAAATAGGAAAAGTGAAACGACTGCCAAATTAAAATAATTTAACTGTCTCTGAAAGGGATAGGCATTTGAACATGAACATCTTTGAATCTGACCATATGACACTGAACATTTAAGCAATTTTAATTGGAAATAATGTCAGAGCAATAAATATTGAGATCTGACAAATATATCTCAATTATTTACTTTTATTTTTATTTTTTTAAATAAATTAGTATTTTTTTTTTATTATAAGCTATTTCTATAAAGGTACTGTAACAAATTAACTCAGTAAGGGTGCCTTGATGAAACCATTTTGAAAATGTTTTTTTCAACCCATTTAAAGTGTGAAATGTTGCATGTGCCACAATTAAAAAATTTCCTGAATTTATTTTGTTTTGCTCAAATTTCACATTTCTTTTACAAACTTTCGTCATAAAATCGAGGGAAAATTTTTTTCACTGTTTAAAACCAACCTGAAGAAGCAGATTTTACATCAGCGAACATAGGGGTTATCTGGCTTGGGAGCGGAAGGTTCTGTTTGTAGAGTAAAGCCAGGAGGAAGAGCGGACGTCTCTCGATTGTTTCTATAGCCGGATATAAAAAGGTGGGATTTCCACGGTCTGCACATGAAGCTACATATGTATGGAGTGTAAATAATTAAAAATGTTGCTGCAATGCATGAAAGAATCGCGCACGTCATCCACAACTCATCGGGTAAATTCCTCACGAAATCCTTTCGCCGTTTTGCAAAAGCTGTCACTATAAAATCGTTCCATCTTGTAATCGCGTAATAATAATTCGTCACAGTCATGGCGAAAATCGCAACGATCATCGTCAATCCGAAAAAACCTCGGATGCACTGTGCTTTTTTCATATCAACCATGCACATCGTCATTATCGATAATAATACCAAACCCGCTCCACAGCCACCGAACATATAGTCAACATAATAAAAAGGTGGGAAAGAAGTATTTGAAAATACGAAACAAACCACAAACACTCCATGAACGAAGCAACAAACTAATCCTGTGCATACCGTGTTGCGAATCGGACAACCGCAACAACCTTTTGTTAGCTCTAAACAACTCATACCCGGTATAATTTGTTTTATGACCAAAATTTAAAAAACTTTTGTTTGTGCGAGGAAGCTAGAATTGGCCTCCTAAATCCATTTGTATTACGTCTGAAAGTTTATCTTGGGCCCGAAGCTTTCGTTTCCGCCTTAGAATAAAAAGTTTCCGATAAAGGGCGCCAAATCATAGAGTAAGGAAGTGTCACTTTACTGCCAGTAGTCATGGTAAATTTTTAAAAAATTATTTCACGAATTAGTATGATCATTTTAATCAATTAAAATAGTTTATAGTTTTTACTATGGGTATTCCAAACTTATTAAGATTTCTAAGCAACATCTCGAGGACGGCACATATTAGTGAGTTTGAAAATGAGTATGTTGCAATTGATTCCTATTGCTGGCTTCACAAAGGCATTTACTGTTGTTCTGTTGAATTGGCCATGGGAAAGCCCACCACTAAGTAAGTATTTTGTTCTTAATTGTACCTCTAGCAAATGCTCTTACCCCAATTGTTCAAACTTTGTCTGATTGGGGATTAACCAAGCTTGTTACATAAAGTTTTGACAGCTCTATTATGAGTTTGAAACTTGGACTACTAACAGATTTTCTTCAATTAAATTTTCAAATTCAAAGCTTGAAGGGTTAGTGTATGAACCAAAACAAAACATTAATTTATAATTGCAATCAGTTCTCTTAAAAAGGTTAGGTAAGCTATTTTGGCATTTTATTTTAAGTAAAGATTGGCTTAAATCAAGAAACATACTTCACATGCAGTTCGTTTACTCATGGCAGTTTTATATCAACAGCTTTTGTGCTCATCACATCATGTCTGGAATTCATGGAATGTCTGATCTCATTCATGATCATGGAATTGATTTGCAATAAAGAATATGACTTCATGTTATCACTTCACTTTAGTAACTGATTTTGGTGCTTTCTTGCCATCAGATTTGTTATGTGAAAAAATGATTAAAATTTATTTTGAATTTCATATAAATAAGTCAACATTACTATTACAGGTATGTGACATACTGTATGAGATATATTGACATGCTTCTTCATTTCAAAGTAAAGCCAATTCTAGTGTTTGATGGAAGAGCCCTCTCTTCTAAAGAAGAAACGGAGAAAAAGAAGAGAGTAAGACACTCATACCAAAAATTGGTTTTAAAGTTGTCATACTTTTGAGTTTAAGTCTTAAAAAGTTTTGAATTAATTAATGGTGTTTCAGAGACAGACAGAAAAAATACAAGAAAGGAATTGAACTCATTCGAGCTGGACAAACAGCTGAGGGTAGAAGATTATTGGGAGAATCTGTAGAAGTAACACATGATTTAGTTTTAAATCTAATGAAAGCTTGTAGAGAACTCAACATAGATTGTATTGTAGCTCCTTTTGAAGCTGATGCTCAGTTGGCTTATTTTAGTCTTAAGAATATAGTCAAGTGTGTAATAACTGAAGATTCAGATCTTTTGGCTTATGGCTGTGAGAGGGTTTGTATCTGAACTTTAAATAAATATTTCACAGCTTGAGAGTTAGGAAAGATATTTGATTTTCAATTTTTTTTGTTGAAGGTTATGTTCAAAATGAACACTACTGGAGTAGGCGAACTCATAGAAAAAGATCAACTTCCTCTTGGTTTAGGTATAGATCCAAGTAATTATAGTGAGGATAAGTTTCGCTACATGTGTATTCTAACAGGCTGTGATTACTTGCCTTCTTTGATGTCAATCGGACCAGTAAATGCTCTCAAATTTGTTAAAATGCTGGATAATAAAGACATCTATGAGGTAAGTTGAAGATTTTTCGTTGAAAAGCTTGAAATAACAAATTTTCATAATTCTATGCTTTGTTAATGACTTTTTTAGGCACTTCCAAGGCTTCCTATTTATTTGAACAAGACAAAAATTGTTGTTACTCCAGAATATAGACAAGGATTTAAAATAGCTGATAATACATTCAAACATCAACTAGTTTATGATCCGTTTCAAAGAAAACAGGTCCTTTGAGACCTGTAGATAACGACGACGACATAGTCGGAGAAAAATTAACAGACGACTTAGCTTTTCAGTTAGCCATTGGAAATATAGATCCAAATACAATGAAAAAAGTCGGTAACTTCGATCCAGATCAGGTATTTGTTGAAAATAATTGTTGAGCTCATGTGTTTTGTCATAAATATATTCAGATTCCTGTCTCTTGTTATTATATGCATTTCAAAAATGTTTTTTCTTAAGATGTTCAATTCATTTTTCAGCAACGTACGGGGTTTGACATTTTGTGGAGAACAGATCGTTCGTCTAAGCCTGTAGAAAGAAAACCTATTTCAAATTTTTAATAATTCACTAAGCGATTCGAAAAAGAGGCAACGGGAAGGTAATAAATTATATATCTATTTAATTGTGTTTCTTTTACTTTTAAATTTATTTATTTTATTTCAAATTATAAGTCTTTTACTATCCGAATGAATGTATATATTTCATGACAGTACTTTAAATATCCCCAAAATTGCTTTTTATGTCTGTTGTATGTATTTATTTTAATACTTTAATTCCATTAACTTGTTGTAAATATTAGCTTATTTATAAATAATTATTGGTGCTCTTCGTGATAACCATTTTAGTTTTCGTATAAAATATTTCAAAAACGTTGTCCGTCGTTAAACAGTTGAAAGTTTTGATTCTCAATTTTTTTTTAATTTAATTTTTATATCAATAAGGTCTATCGCGACGAATATAGTTTGGGAATTATCCTTTTGAAGACTTATTAGTATTGTTGACTGTGATTTAAAAAAAACAGAGCACTCAATTTGTACTAATCGCTTTCGATACTAATTTATATTTGGTTGAATTATAATTTTTATTAATTAAAACAGTTGTCTCATAGTCAATTTCAACTTATTCCTCTAGAACCTTGTTTTTGTGTTTGTATTGAATGTCATTAATTTCTTTGTTATTCAGTGGTGGCGAGGATTTAGTTAGCAGAGTTCTCTTTGCTGATAAAAATTGTTTTTCTGTTATCGTATTTAACCATGGTCGTTGCAACTGGGTGGGAAGTATTCAGATTAGTTTTGGAAAATTTGTCAATCCTACAATTTTAGTGTTTTATCGTCATTTCACTTGATGTGGAAGAATAATAAACAGAAACAAAAATGTGGGTAGTTGATTAAACACTCAACTATATTTCAGTATCTTCTATCAGCAATGATTTCAAAAAGGCACGCATTCCGTACAAAGTTCTAACCTTGAAAAACTTGAGCCTAAAAGAGACTGTTGAAAAAGTTCCTGAAACTGGATTTATATTTGAACCGAAAGCTATCAGCGTTAAGAAAAATGTTTCCAAGGTCACGAATACGTCACAGATGTTGAAAAGCAGGTATGTAAAGAGCTTTTAGTCTTCCAGCCTACCTTTCTCATTTTAATTCTACAATGACGTTGAATATTACTGTAAAAATATTTTTTTTTATTAAAACACAACGTAGTCACTTCTTAGATATTTGATTTTAAGTAAATCTATACGTGTTTGTACTGTTTTCACTAGGTATTTCTCGTCGGGCAAGCAAAACAAAATCAAGGCTCGAGAGGAGGACAAAAAAGAACCAAATTCAGTTAGAGAGAGACGAAAAAGCGAAAGCTACGAAGATTATTTAAGACGTTTGTATGATGAGTACTTTCCTTCAGATGAAGACGAATCAAAAGAAATGACGACGAAAGAGGGAAAGGAATTTTGCTGTGATGAGGGCGCAGAACGAGAGAATCATTTGTGTGATTCATGCACTAAATGTCCCAAATGCTGTCAGTGCAATAGTTTAAATGAAACAATCTCTGACACACAGAAACTACATAATTGTGTTAAAGAACTTGAAGAACATAAAAAGAAACAAAAAGAAAGTTGTGCCAATCATTTTTTGTTGGACGAACTTTATAAAGAAGGCAACCAAGAATTAATAAATGAAAAATCCAAGTTAACTTCGCCAAAAGGAGACAAACTGAGTATATTTAAGACTGAGGTGAAACAAAGCCAAGAAATAATTCCTTGTGAAAAGTCTGATTTGAATAGTTCTAAAAACTCTTCCAATTCGGATGATTCTACCTGTTTAGAGATAGAAAAATCTTTTGCCCGAACAGAAATCAAAGACGAGGATAAGAAGGACATTTGCATTGAAGAAGTTCTATTGGATGAAAAATTTAATTCGTCAGAGAGATCTCCTTCACCTGTTTTTAAACTCAATAAAGGATCTAAAATGTCGTTGAATAATAGGAGATCTGAGTATAGTTCTGATACCACCGGTACTCCAACTTCTGTTTACTTTTCTTCTCCAGGCTCAGACGATCTAAATACTACAGCCCCCTTGGTTAGTTAAAAATTTTAGATTTTTGTTAGTTTAAACCTTTCCGGATCCTAAACCGGATTGTGGTGGAAGTTTTATTCTCAAATTTTGGTTTTAGTGGGGTTTGTCAGAATCGACCTCTTGTGTTGAGATTGTGAAAGTTGTGACTCAATTTTAGAGCCCAAAAATGTTTTTCTATCCCCAAAGAAGGGAAGGTGGTACGACCACCTGTCCCCGAGGAAGGGACTGAAGTTGTTGGTGTTTGCTGGGGAAGTGACTAGTGTCCAAGCCCCCAAGAGCAGACAGAGTAAAAGACAGGATGAGGAAGGTGAGGAGTTGGGTGGGAATTGGAGGCAAATATTACAGGGATAGAGTAAGGAAAGTAAAATGATAAGGAAACTCAAAGGAAAGGGATAAACTAAAGTGGAACTTTCACAAATTAAGAAGAAAATTGAGTTTAGTGTAATGTGTCATTATTATTTTGCAGAAACCAACCAGGCAAACGCCATTAACTTCAAGTAGAAGAACGGCTGTCACCAAAGGATCTAGCAAGAGTGCACCTGCAAAATCACGCTTTCAAAATTCGTCTAAAAACTCAACAGTTAATCGCACCTTATTTCAATTTGGTTTCAAGAAAGAGTATGTATCAAGCACTTGTTGAGCTTTCATTATTATCAGCCATAAACTTTAGATAAAAATTTTCATTTTACTCCTCAGGCGGAAAACCGAAATAGAAGAAAAGACTTAAAAGAATCTCACCACGATCCGTACTCACGATCAGGATTGTTTGACTCCAAGGTTTTGAAATATACGACCATGTAAGCCCTTACGGTTCCCTTGTTTTCCTATTGTACTACCTACAGTACAATGGCTCTTGTTATCGCTTAAAATTACTTCGTAAAAGACTGATCCATTGATCTTTATATATTTCCAGCTACTGTTCTGTTCTTTTTGTTGTTGGATCTTTGCTTACTAAACTGTCATTTTCTTTCTAGTTCTGAATCAGTCTGTAATTAATATGATTCTTGTTGGAAATAAGACTGTTCAATCTATCTGAGTAGTTTTAATTAAATCAGGGTAGGATATAAAGAATTTTGTGTTAATGACTTGTATCGTTATTTTGTGTTTTGGAGAGTTTGACTCTCAATTTTGTGACGCGCGAATATTTTAATCAAAATTTAGAAGAAAATTTAATTTCTGTAGTTTATTGGTTGTTTGTAAGTTTTGTACTATATTTGAGAGGAATACATTTTTGTAAGTATTTATAATAATCGGTCGTTGACTTTTTTTTAAAGAATTTAACTGTACTGATGTTACGGGTACACCGAAGCAGTTTTATTTTAAATTTAGAAGTGAATTCCGTACAATTTAACACTTCTTGGCGATTAGTTACTACTTCACTGAAAGTGGTTGGTGAGTGTCAGAAATCCTGATGCGTTTGCACAACCGTTGCCAGACCTCTTGCAATGACAAAGGTAGGAACCTGTATTACCTGTAAATCATGCTTTTCGCCATTTTTGGGTATAACAGGATACTGGAGGAGGATTTGAACTCGCGACTATAACTTAGTCTGGCTCAAACCACTACACCATAGACCGCCTGTAAATCATGAATATTTATAAATCATACATTTCAAGCAGACATTTTTTTATTTAAGAATTTATTTGCTCAAAAATAAAATTAAAATTACAAACTTTGAAAGATTCACTAGAAAGCATGTTCATTTTGTTAGAACATAGTTGTAACCTATATTACAACATATACATACATTCATATACTAGTGAAACTGATAAGTCTTTTCTTTCTGTATTACTTCTCAAACTCTCTTATATTATACACTGCCCGATATTATTTATTTTCTTAGAGTTAAAATGTTTTTAGGTAATAATTTATGATATTAAAAGTTTTATATATATTCAGGGTATGACACTAATTAATGTCAATGTTTTAAATCTAAATTTCTCTTTTATAGATGAAAAAAGCGGTAATAGCATATAGTACAAGCGATTTGTTAAAAGTATTTAATTAGCCATAATTTGAATTAAACGATTTGTTAATTATGAAAGTGATGAAAGTCCATTTTTGGCTCTCAAAATATACGCTAGTTAGGTTAAGTTCACCTAAAAATCATTTCGCTTAATTAAACTACTTATTCATAAGCTAGTCTGATTTGACATGATTCATGTGTATTTCTCAATTGACTCATTCATAAGCGTTTAATTTTCTCGAAACAACAACAAAAAATGGACTTACACCACTTTCAAAAGACACGCTCCATTTAACCTAATCTGAAGCTTTCGAAAACTTAACCCATCTTTCCATATAAATAATAACATCAACTGTAAATGTAGTGTGTAGGACAAAAGTTCACCGGTTTTCCCGTCGGAAAACTTCCCAGAAACCGGCCGAAATGAATGACTAATTCCTAAAACAGATGTTGGCACCTCTGAATCAATACCTTAAATGTTTGCCTATAAAGATAAGCGTCGGCTGCGAATATCTTTCGACGTCGGGTTTTCCCCTCCGAGAGAGAGAAAGAGAGAAAGGACGAGAGAGAGAGCGAGAGAGAAAGTCCAAAATGGCGTGGTGGGGAGCAAGGGGGGGGGACACGGGGTTGCTATGGCGATGACGTCATCGCTGCCGAAGTTTCCCCCTCTTTGGAGTAAAGCAAGATGGCGGTGGTTCCGTACCGTGATGAAAAGCAGTTGATTCTAGAGTTCTCGGTCAAATCGTTAGAACAGCAAGTACCGGGGTTGATTTTAGTTTTAATTAAATCATTAATGAGAAACAGTCGAATCTTAACTCGTGATATGTTCATTGCCTTAGTTTTGGTGTTGTGACATTTCGGACATTTCGTTCAAAACTAAATATTAAATTTGTATTATTTTATTTCACTTTTTTTTTGTATATTTTCCTCACTGCTCTCTTTTTCTCTCTCTCTCTCCCTATTATCTTAAACTAATTCCTTCTCTCTCGACTTGAATATATACTTTGGTGCTTCCAGTTTTAAGAAAAAATTTCCCTTAGTGAATGAAACATTTTTTATTTTAAATTTCATTGAAGTGTGTGCTGTTGGCCGTGTAGTGATGTTGGAAATCACATGTATTTAGGTTTTGTTCGTGTTTGATCATCCCCAGATTGAGGTGAAACCATGACACCGTTTCTACAGTCCTTAACCTCAATAGTAAGTTCATTTTTTTATCTATTTTCCACATTTTAATTAATTTTTCTTTTATTAATTCCTCCGAAATAGTTTCAATAATTATTTTTTATTAACTTTGACTCGAGGTTTTTAAAACCAACCGTCTTCACTACAAAATTATTAATTTATGGGAAATTATTTACGAATTAATAATTATTTTTTCGTTTTAATTACTAAACATATCGAACAACAGCTAAATAAACTCGTTGTTTGGCCTGTTGTCAGATTATTTAGTCAGAGTTTTGAGTTTTGTACGTGACAACAAAAATCTTTATAACCTGTTTTGGTTGAAAATGATGGGTTTTGAATTTTCACAAAAACCGATTTAGTAGTCTGAAATTGGTAGTGAATTTAGTTTTAGTATAGTTGGATGTTGGATTTGTAGTGGTAAAATTGTTTTTTAGTTCGATTTTTAATTTTTTCTTTATCTATTTGGTTGATTATCTATTCAACTGTGTCAGTGTGTGGTGGTTGAGTTTTCTTTGTTTTAATTAGAAAGCTCTGAACAAGAAAATTGATTACCAAAAATTAAATCGATTTAATTTTAGTTATAAATTTAGTAATTCTCAAGTCAGCGGATAATTGCGATCGTTGGGAGCCATTGAAAAAAACTTGAGAAAAGTTGGGGGATGTGAAAAGCTTTCGCCCACCCCCCAAAACTGAGGTTGTGAGGTTTTCAAACCCGAGTCATTTCTGCATACCTCCAAGGAAATATTTATTCAAAACGCTGTGGAAAATTTTATATGTTATCAAAGTGTCACATTATCTTGTCACTCAATTACAAGGGCCACTTGCTTTCTTTTTCCCTTTTTTTTTATTTTGAGGGAAAAACCTCTGAGGAAAAAAAAATCGTCTCACGAGTCAGAAATCGTCACACGTCATTTATATATAGTCGGAGAGAAAAAGGCAGTGACGTAACCACCCCCCTTTCGGGGTGGTTAATTTGGCAGGAATCCAAAGATCCCCGGAAGTTTTAGTAGAGTCTTGGGAAAACACTTTTAAGGAGCAGTTTTCACTTCCAAGTGGGTCGTTTTCAAAGAATATTAGCAATAACTGTTAAATTAATTTTTTAACGGCCTTTCACGCTGGAGGAAGGAAAAAGGTCGGTCGGGAAAGGAAAACCGGGTTTTCGAAACCCACGAGAAGAAAGAATAAACAAGGGAAAAGTCTACGGTTACCGGGTTACTTTTCATTTAGGAAAAAAAATGTTAGTAGTTAGGATCTGACTCAAAATGAAACTTGAGATAACCTCCCCCGCCGCCCGCCCGACTTCCCTAACCTCCAAAAATTTTTCTTTTGCTGACGCAACCCCGCAGAAATCCTCTGAAATAAATTTTCACAGCTGGGAAGGAGAATGTCTGGGAAAGTCTGTTTAGAAATAACGTGGACGACTGATCGATTGATGAATTATTGTCAGTGCCGGCTCTAAAACCCGAAATTAATACTCGTAACTTCTAATTAAAACGTGCGGTTTAACATTAGTCACTCAAGGCTTGTTTAAAAGTCTTTTATCAGAAACTTTTAACTGAGGGAGAGGGAGCTTTTTATAATTTTGACTGTAGATCCTAAAGCTCTTCAAACTCAAACTATCCTTTTAACGAGTTGTCCTAATTCCCGAACCATTTCTAAAATATTTCTTTATTAGAACTAATTGATAATAATTTAGAAGAGGAGGTTGTTTCAAGGAAAACTTTTTTTATTACTTACAGAGAAAAAAAATTTAAATTATCGATCCGGCCTGCATGGAAATTCTTTGAAATCCATTCTCTTATTCGCTGGGAAATTATTAAAGGAAGCCAAATGCAGAAGAGGGTAATTTAAAATATGTCTGCCGTATAAATGGCGTTTTATTCTGAATCTTCTTTGTCCTGCAGTCAACGTAAATTAACAAAAGCCTCGTTTCAACTTGACTACTGGAAAGGTCAAGGGTGAGGGCCAGCGACAGAGCGTATGGATGCGTAACTATTTAATTAATTTTTTTTTTTGTTGCCACTTCACTTTTGGTGACCGAAAACGTTAGCCATGGATAGGGAAATTAGCGCGACTGAAAACAATTTTTTTTTAATGGATTTCAAAACTTTGGAAAACACGGACAAAGTGATGAATTTGTCAACGGCTCTCACGCAAACCTACGTTTTTGGAAATGTGAGCTGTCCTCTGAGGCTTTTTTTTTCTTGTCGTTAACCTTTCTTTGATGAACGTTTTTTTCTAATATTTAAATGTAGTAATATACTAAAATGGTCGCTACGCGCAAGAAAGGAAGCTTGTGTATAAGGTTTTTGGGTGTGTGTGCTTTTTCTCCTGGTTTCAGCTCTTAGAGAAATTAAAGCACCGCCTTGAGCTTTTAAATTGGTTAGTTCCTTTAAGGATTAGGTGTATTGATAAAAAAAGCACTCAAATTCTGAATGAAGATGGATTTATTGAAATAGTTATTCACAAAAATACCCCGGTCGTTCCGATATCCGTTCGAGTTACTTCGCCGATTCGTTGTACTGCATTGAATGGCTGGAAGTTGGTCGCGTATTCTATTTATATGCTTCGTGTAGACTCGTTCCCATTAGTCTGATGGCGTCTTTGTGCAAGCCTTGTACTTGTTTGGTACAAGTCTGAGCATGTTGCCTTTGTTCCGCAATTAGTATTAGTTAGAATTTCTCCAGAATCTGAGAGAACACTTGCCATTTATAGAACGACTGAAAGAAATCTTCAACAGAGGCATCGAGCTTTAGAAGTGTTGAAATATACTGTTACGACCTTAGTCCCAAGCGATACAGTATACCACCGTCCTCAATGTCACAATGTTAACTCATTTTGGTGAGCTTTTCTCTCATCTTATACAGCAATATACTGAAGCTTATTATTAGCTTACATATGAAAGCACGGTATGTATGCTAGTATAACTCCAAAATGTCAAGCCGATTTCAATCAAACTATCCAAACACATTATTTTGACCTAACAACGACCACTGTATAGGTTTGATAAGACCTTAATCAACAATTTTCTTTAATTAAACTTAAAAAGAATTTTTATATAGTAATATAATGACATTATAATTCTTTTTACAGTCCTCAAAGTGAATCAAATAAGATTTCAAACTTTTGCGGTGTATAAACACAAAACACTTCTGTGTTCATCACCAAAGTCTGCAAGGAGGAGACTTTAACGATCCTTCCGACTGTAACTAATATATAAAAAACACCAAGTCATAGTTATATACCACAAATCATGTTATCCTAACACATTCAAATTCACATAACTGTGAGTAAACGCTGAATCAGTTACGGCTCTCCTTCCTAAAAACCTTTAACTCACTCTGGCCTTGAACCCTCCGAAAATAGGTCATTGGGCCCTTTCAACAGCCAACCTTTAAATCTCAAACTGTCTGGTTTGACTGCTGTTTCTGTATTTAATGAGTTGCAGTGATTTTATGTATTGGTACCATTGATGGTACCATCAGCTTGGAACCCTCTGGTGAGGTTATTTCGGTTGTGTTCCACTCTGATTTGTGTTTATGCAAAAATTGGGGAAGATTGTTGTTGTGATAAAATAGTGGCATCATTCTAGAGTACCGGAAGTAAGGAATGTGTTGATCAAATTTTAGGAGATGAGTAGGAAGTCAAAATCGAAAAACCGCTGCTGATAAAAATTTAAAACAAAAAGAAAGAAAAATAAACGTGCATTATTTATGAAATAAGGTCTGTGTTATGGTTTACTTTATTTATTTAATGAACTCTGCCTGGAAGTTTTCAGTATTTATGACATGAATGTGTGCATTATTTATGAAACAGAAGGAAGGGAATTATAGAGTTGTAGGATTATTAAAGATGTAATTATTGATGAAGAACGTTTCTGACCCAGACAGGAAGATAAAGCGAATTATTCGATTTCAGATTATCTCCAGACAGAGTGATATTTCTTTTAACACAAGGCTTTGATGTATACTAATATACAGTATATTATACTATATTAGTTAATTAAATAAATCGGTCATTGCCGTGGATCTTCCTTGGCTCTTCTACCACCTGGTTTTTAACTCTCTAATCATTCAGCTTAGTTTTAGTTACTCTACTGTCGTTGTAGATTCGCTGTAGATAAGTTTTTATCTATCGGAATCGCGAGTTTGTTTTTTTTCTTCCGGGCGTAAATGGGTCAATTTTTTTATCTTCGGAGATTGGAAAGAAAAATTGTTTTGGATGTTACGAGAACAATAAATTCTTTTTTCTTTTCACATAACTCGCATTTTACTGTTCATAAATTCTTTTCATCTGTCGTTTTGTGTATTTATTTCTTGGACTTAAATCTTTTAAGCAGTTCCAACCGTAAGTAATGCGGAAGGGATTTCCTCAACCTTTTTTTTCCTAATGCATGTTTAAAAAAAATTACATTTTTGCAAACTTCTCAGCTTCTGACCCCGTTTCGAAAAATGAAAAAAGAAAAAAAAATTTTTTTCCCCGCTCATGGAGAAATTTCGAAAGGTAATACCGTTCCCTTGGTCACGTGAACATATATATTATCAAGGGAGAATGAATGATACAAATGTTGGAGGAAAAAGAAAATTTTTATGCTCATTACCAGTCATTGAATGGAATTTTTATCTTCATCCAAGGTCACGTTTCCTTCCTTCTCTTACCACCATTTTTTTTTCCTGACTGGAACACCTTAAAATTGTTAAAAGTCTGGAAGGTTGTGGAGTTTCATGTGGTTGTGTGATAATTTAAAACATTTTTTGAGGTGGGAGAAAGCTATAACGTTGATTTCGAAAGTCTGGAAGTTTTAATTTTGCTTTTATACTAAACTCGCGAAAGTTTTTGAATTTTTTTTCTTCCTCAAATAAATATCGGAATTGGGTGTATTGATGAGACGAAGCATGCCAATTCTGGAAGGAAAAATATATTTTTGAATAGATAATATTTACAAGAATATCTACAAAAATAGCGCCGTCGTTCTATAGCCGTTCGAGTTTCTTCGCTGATTCGTTGTACTGTACTAATTGACTGACGGTTGATGACTTGTTCTATTTGTATACGTTGTATATAAGTAGAGTATAGACTCTTATCTACATTCCTACAAATCTGATCCTGTCTTCATTCAAGTTTCTGCACCTTTTGTGACTTGTTTGTTACGATTTCGAGCGTGTCTCCATCATGGAAGTTTCTGTATTTCGTTGTAACTTGTTCGTTACATGTCTGGCCGTGGTCTCTGGCAGTTTATCTAAAAAAATTAGCAGGGCCATTCCGATAGCCGTTCGAGTTTCTTGATTATGCGCTGACTCTAAGTTTGTCGCGTGATTCCTTATTTATATGCTTCGCACAGCCTCTTTCCTACAAGTCTCTGCAACTTTTGAAACTTGTTTGTTACAACTCTGACCGTGTTGCTTTCGTCTCAGGCAATTTATCTAAAAAAATTAGCAAGCCGCTCCGACAGCCGTTCGAGTTTCTTCTCCGATTCGTTACACTGCACTGACTGACTACCAGTTGGTCGCATCTTCTATTTATATGCTTTGTGTAAACTCTTCCTACAAGTCTTTTCCCTCCTTCCTGTAAGTCTCTGCATGTCTTGTGACTTGTCTGTGACGACTCCGAGCATGTCTTCATCATACAAGTTTCTGCATTTCGTTGTGACTTGTTTGTTACAAATCTGAGGGTGTTGCCACAGCAACTCATAAATTTTTATGCTTATTTTTGAATTACTATTGAACTAGTTTTCTTATCTCTACCCCCCCTGCCTCCCTTTCGCTCTGCCCACACAAACTCCTCTAAATTTCTCACTTACTTTCGCGGAATTTTCAAAATAAAAACTTGGAGAAACTTTCACGTTAAGCACACAAACTCGCATGAAGAGAAACTTGCTAAATTTATAGGTGGGAATAAAAAGGTTTTCTCATGTCACCCAACCGAGAAGGAGATTGTATACAAAAAGAGCAGAGAACCATGACTCAAAATCTAAAAATAAAAATAAAATTCCTCGAGCAAACTTCTCAATAAATAAATAAATAAAAAAAGATTAATTTTTGGGGTTTCCATTCAGGAAATTTAAATTTCAAGGTTTATTTCGGAATTAAAAATGGATTTGCTCCGGAAGGATTTTCCAAAAGGAAGAGTGAAAGCGTTTTCTCTTGTTATGGAATATTGAGCTTTCGAAAGGTTTTCCCTCCCGTTTAAAAATTATTTGTGTTTTCCTTGTCGACACTTGTGATCTTTAAAAACTATTCCAAATGTTTATTTTTAATTCCTTCTCTCAAATTTCAAGTTTCTCAATAAATTATTCACCAGGAAATTGTGGTACGGGTGATGTTAAAAATTTGAAACCTCGAGACTTATGTCTTTGGGATTAAAAAATTTTTGATGGAAATAAATAAATAAATAAATTTTTGGTTCTGATTCTATTTTTATTTTTCCACTCCCAACGAAGTGAAAAATTTATTTTCATTTCCTTTCCACCAGGATTTGAACAAATTTATTTTTAAATTAATAATTAAAATCTAGATCAGGGGTGGGCAACCTCACAGCACCGGAGTCTTTCAGAAGTGAGATTTCCTACCAGGTCCTAACATTTAAGTGGGTAACTATCGAAAGCTCTGGACGTTTTTAGAATAATACAAGGGTATAAATTTGTTATACCTTAAATAATTTTTATTGAATAATATAATTGCCAACTTATTTGTGCCGGCAATGTCCGATGTTGTCAAATATGGGTTTTGCTTTAACACAATCTTGACAGTATCGTGGTCATTTAAAGACGGCCGCCCAGAGTGGGCCTCATCAGAAAGTAAAAACCATCTAGTTGAAGTTTCCAGAACCATCTTCTAAAAGTTTTATCAGAAACAGTCTACTCCGTCTGTATCATTTCTTTCTTACTGGAATTCGTACAAAATACAGTGGCTTAATGATCTTCAAATCCGTCAATCAGCCAATCGTTCTTAGTTGATACTAACATGAGTCCTATTTGTTCTAGTTCATTTGCTAGGTGAGTTTGTTTACTGTATAGGTGATAAGACGAGAGAACCACATGCAAACATGTTCAAACTTGATGTAAAATTATCCGACAGAACTTTCCGGTAGACCTAATAAATAGACTAGGGGCACAAAGTCGCTAACCCACTCCTTGTCTTCAGATTCTAGGTTACTTACGAAGAATGATTGTATTTATTGAGTCGAATCAAACACTGTTTCCAATATTTTGGCTTGTGTCAGCCATCTTAATTCTTGTCGGAATTAGCTTAGGTGTATTGATGACACTATAGCGTCGCCAATTAAAGAGCTCCGCTTCCTTTGTCTTCTACAAAAACAATAACACTCTGTTCGACTAACTTTTTATACCATTCCATTCATTCCTCTTCTTGGTTATCCATTCGTCCGACTCCTACCTGGCGACTATAAGTACAACCGCACCTTGGTGGGATCATTATTATTGTATCTAGCGAGAGGTGTGTGTTGTGATGGTTAAGTCCCAGACTAAGAAGTTATAGTCGCGAGTTCAAATCCTCCTCCTGTATACCCAAAAAAAGGTTGCAAAACGGGATTAAAACTCAACCATAACTGTAGTGTTCACTACAACATCTTCAGAAAATAGAGGTCGTTCGAATAGCCGTTCGAGTTAGCGTTCACCTGTTTCTAAGTTCAAAGACCTAATTAAACGGTGAGATTATGAAAGACAGGAAATTTTCATTTCTATTCGGTCATTCCCACAACAAAACGATAAATTTCTCTTCTCTTCCTCCTTCCGTTCCAGGGTTTCTAAAATAATAAAATTGACTTCCGAAAATAATAAGCTTATTAACTTCCAGGATTAAATCTGCGTTTGTCCCCGTCGCATTTACATTCAACTCGAATTCTTTCTTTTCTTCTTCTTTTTATTTTCAGTTCAAAAATTTTTTAATTAAAATTTCTATGCTTTCAATTAAAACTTCTTGATATTTTTTTTCTTTTTATGGTTCATTTTCCTCAGATAAAAATTTTCATCCCTGACAGGAATATTGTTGTGATACTCGGGGTGGTTTCCCAATTTTATTTTCTTAAATTTTTTAATACAATAATAACTTCATCTCACCCCTTTAGGGCTATTTAAGGTGGGTGGCTTACCCTAATTACAAAGTTTTATATTTTAAATATATATTATAAAAGAAACAAAATATTAATATATACTCAAATGTTAAAAGTTCAAAACAACAAAAACAGTTTCTTCCTGTTTTCTGGTTCTTTAAATAATGAGATGAGTTCATCTTCTTAATTTTGCAATTAGCTTACATATGGGTTTAAGAAATGGTCCTTCCTGGGTTTATATTCCCATATTAATATTGGGTATATATTATATATATGGTCCTTCCAGAGGTTCCCAAACTTTTTGTGTCGTAGACCCGAAGCCATGTTTTTCGGTTTTGGTAGACCCCAATTAACTGATATTGATTTTTGTAAGTTTCTCACTGTAGTCAAGTAAATTTTTTACTTCATAGCTACTTCTATCACAAATATATATGTATTTATATTATGAGATAGTATAATGTAAGTAAATAGGTACTATCAGTGTACTGTCGACATCCACTATTGTATACCCCCATTTTCATTTCATGGACTCCTCAATTTTTTTCCCTGACGTAGACCCCTTACAGGTTGTCATAGGATCGATATAGACCACTTTGGGAATCACTGTTCTAGTCAGACAAATAAGAATGTTTCCGGAACTCCGCTGTTGTACACTCCAGTGATGTGTGCCAGGGTGGATTTGTTAGCTACAAAATTCATTCTGTCTTTGCTCGCCAGCCTTATTTGGCTGATTACCTTTGCGACATTCAGGCCGATTCAGGTAGCCTTATTTTCTTAAATTTAAGTTTTTTTAATAAATAGTATGATACGATATTATAAATATTATTAAAAGTAATAAACACACGGTCGTGAAAAAAAGTTAATTAAATTTTTTTTTGCAAACTACATGAAAATGATTTTCAGTGGGAGAGCCAGGAGGCAACGTGGGTGTTAGAGATGACTATCAGAGTTTGTGAGTTATTAAAGATATTATAAGCCGCTGCTACTGAGCATTTTTTATATTTTTTACTCAGCTGGGAAGTTTAATTAGATAAATTTACATAAGGTATGAGAATGATTAGGGAATGTTGGTGTCGATGTCCAAGATTTTTGAAAAATGGTTCAGAATGTTTTGAATAAGGACGTTGGGATTTGCCTTCAGTATATGCGTATTTGTATGATTGCTGATGATTTTTTTATACTACTGGAGTGGTACTCTGTGAGATATATGGAAAGGATTTTTAAAATATGCAGATCGTTTTTTGACTATCTACTCAGAGTGGTAGCTATCTTTGTATGGCCGGCGGAGCATCATGTCATGAAGGTGTCATCAAAACAATGAACTTAGGTCGAAGGGATGGAATCACCACCCAGTTCCAAAAGTTTTCCAAGGCTTTAGATCCATGGTACTCAAACTGCGGCCCACCAAGCTCTACTGAGTGGCCCAGTGGGCCAGTGGAAACCGATCGAGTGAAAATTTGAAAGGTCGATTGCTCATTGTTAAGTCTGAACTACAGTGCCAGACGGGCCTGTGCTCAGAAACTGCTGACACTGCGTCAAAATATCTTTATGAGGCAATATACAGAAAATACATACAGAAACAGACTGACAGATGCACATACAGATGATGCTCTGAGGGTGGACTGTATGGGTCGGAAGCCGGACTTGTAAAATCTTTTTTTTTGGTAAGTCGTGTGGTCCAGTCACAATGCTGAAAATTTGCCCGGAAGGAGAAGCTTGAGTACCAAGTCCTTAGATTTACTGTATAACTAGGTTACATTTCATGCAGAATTGTGACGAACAAGGTAACACTCTCAGACTCCTAACAAAAATGTCACAAAGGCATGCAAAGATTGAATAAAGACACGATCAGACTTGTAGGAAAGAATCTACACGAAGATGTAAATAGACCACGCAGCCAAATGACAGTCAGTCAGTGCAGTACAACGACTAAGCTCAAAGTAACTTGACTATCTCTTTTCCAACTACTTCTCTTCAGCTGAATTCCTCCACAAATTTTTCTTTAATCACTCCTGGTCTTTTGACCAACTACTTACTGTCTCGAAATTTGATTCAAATGGCAGAGAACCTGAAGATAAAAAAATAAATTAATAAATAAAGTCAGTCGTTTCTTAAATTTCCTAATTTCCCTTTTTCGAATCAAACCAATTCGTAATTACATTAATTATAAAAACAACGCGTGCTTTTCCGACAGCGTGTCCGCCGAGAAAAAATTCCTCGAGACCGGTTTAACCGTTCCGGGAAACTCTTTTTAGGTATGTTAATGACACATTTCTCGGTTTTTATTTCCCGGAATTTTCTCATGAATGTTAGCAAAAATTGTTTAATTATAAAAATTTTTTTTTACATTACGATTTGATATTTTTTTCCAACATCGACCGGAAAGTTTGCCCGAAGGAATCGAAAAGAAAAGGATGAGAGGTAGAAAAGGTCGGAATTTGCCTTCATGTGAGAGAATTTTTAGAAACAGTTGAACCGAACGCCTTTTTGTTTGTTTTCTTCTATTTTTTTGGACGTGAATTTGGCGAGATTTCAAATAATATTTGTTTTTATTATTTATATTGAATATATAAAGAGAGCTTGAATGGTTGTTCAATGGAAATGAATGATTTAAAAAATTCAAACCTCGTCCTTCGACTCTGGCATTTATGAAAAAGTTACAAGGTGGATGAAAGGTTAGGAAACAGTAACAGTAAGGTTACTGTAATCAGGAGTTCATAATGGTCCCTTGCCTAGATTTGACTTGAAACTTAGCATAAGTGCCAATAAATGAGTTAAACCTCTTCGATGACTATGTTTTGTCTTCTTCCTATCCGCTCCGCGACTGAGATTGGAGATCATCACGCTGATCACTATCTTGGAGGCGACTGCACGGAGCAGGGATGCAGAGTTCAACTGAAACCTCTCCCGAAGGTACTTCAGCCACGAGGCCCTTCGCCTGCCAGGTCGCCTTTTCCCTTTCATCATTAATCGAAGGAGCCTTCTGTCTCTTTGCCCATTCGACGTAGACTTCGCTGTTCTTGACTCTGTCGGTCCACGCGATCTTGAGCATTCGGCGGTTGAGCCACATCTCGAATGCTTCGATCCTCTTTTCCAATGTTCTGGTTAGCGTCCAACCCTCTTGCCATATAGAAGCGCATGAAGGACGTAGCAACGGAAGATCCGGATTCCTGTCGACAGGGAGAGTTCCCGACGGCACAGCAGACTTTTCATTTCAGTAAAAGCTCCCCTGGCTTGTTCTATACGGGCTTTTATCTCTTGGCCGAAGTCCCACGTCTCAATTAGGATGCACCCAGATATTTCTGTATTCCTTCCCTAGATATCTTTTGTCTACCTTTTGTAACTATCGAAACTAGATGAACTGGTGAGGCGAATCACAGGAATTCTGAAGTAAAATAAGATATATTGAGATAAACAATATTTACAGTAAAATGTATAAAAATTAGCGCGATAGCTTCGATAGCCGTTCGAGTATTTCGCCGAGTGGTGGTATTGCACTGACTGACTTCAATTGGCCGCTTGCTCAAATTCTATGATTCCCTCAAACTCTCTGCAAGTTTCATCGTGTAAGTCTCCGCATGTTCTACGGCCCTTCTGTTACAAGTCAAGGTGTGTTTGAACGTGTAGCCTTGGTCACAACAGTAACAAACTTACATTTAGGAATTGGTTCGAACAAACTATCAGGGAAAATGATTTAACTTGGTCCTTACATAGGTTTTGTTTTACGCGGACAGTTATTTCACGTTTTGAAAGTAGAAACTACTTAGTATTGTGGTCACTGTTTGTTGTACAGGAGGAAACTTGAACCGAGAAACAAATGCGACCTTAAAAAAACAAAAGTGAAAATTAAATGTTGGAATCAGACCCTATAAAAACAAATGCGTGGTTAAAAAATTTTTTTTAATTCGAACATTCAGCCTAGGGGGATGAAAAAAATTGAACTTTTGAATAAATCATGGAAAATGATTTGAAATAATTGGAAAAACCAATTAAAAACTGACATGTGCGTTTTCCGCAAAATCCCCCGCAAAAACAGAAACTAACTGCGATACCATGGAAAATGAAGAATCCACACTTCTTGGTATCCGGTGAAGAGGAGGAGGAATGGCAAGCGTAATATTGTGAGTCGTTGGTTTTGTTTAAAACACCAAATTTTGACCGTTTTCCACGAATTTTCTCATTTAATGAAGACACAGATTCGGACAAAAGGTTACCGATTAAAACGACAGTCGTACACAAAAATTTCCCGGGGAAAACCGTAGGCGGTATACCGCAGGCAAACAAAGTTTAATCAAATATCTGTCAAATGAAGAACAAAGAGTTTCCGACGAAAACCGTTATCTTTCTCTTGGTCCGATTGTTGTCAATGTCACACGAATTTTTGGTCTTTCGATAGAGCTTAGGAAAAGCTCTCGAAAATGTAACTAGAACTTTTTCTCTCTCTCTCTTTTCCCGGATTCCCTTCTCCGGGTTTCCCGTTCATCCTATTGGCTAAGAAAACTTATTTTTTCTAAGACAATTTATAAGTCTTTTCGTATTTGTAAGAATTTTTTTAGCTTTAGTTTGTTTTTGTCGTTTAAGTTGGAAGAGAGAGAGGAGAAAAATTTTGTTTTGTTTGTTCTGAGGTTTTAAATTTGTTATAATATTGAGCTTTCGAGAGAATTTTTAGTTCTGTGATTGAAACTTGAATTTTTTTTTTACCAACAGAATTTCGGATGTAGAAATTTTCTTTTCTTTCCTTTTCTGAAACAATAACTCAGTCGAATAAAAAAAGGTCAGCATTCTTGGTTAAGTGTTTCATGCTGATGGTTTCATATGTCAAAGGCAAACGCACTCATAATGGCATCGACCAACCGAAGAATTTTTTTTCGGTTGGGAGGATGTTTCGACTCATTCCCAAATTAAAAACACAATGACAGGTTTTTTGGTCAGTGACCTCGTGTTGACCTCTGACTCTTTCCAATTTACGGCTCCGTGCTTTTAAAATCCGGCTCCTTTCTCAGTTCACCAGCCTGGAAAAACATTCATTAAACTCCTGAAATAAAAAAGAGAAAACTTCGGGGAGGTTTTAAAACCTTCAAAAATTTGAGCGGAACGAATAAATGAAATAAACAGACCCATCACGGTCAAAGCACCTTTTCCCCGCAAAAACTTTCTTAACCGCAAACATTAATGCCATTTCTGACGAAGTAATCAAAACCGGTTTTTCCGAGGAAAACGTTTCCCCGACAACTCTTGGACTCTGTGTGCTCAGTTTCCGGCGAGCATTAATTATGTTTGCCAGGCCGACCGAATTTATATGCGGTATAAAATCATTTTATGCATGACGTAATATTAATGAATTAAGAGAGAAATTTTAGTTTTAGGTTCTCTCTCTTGGCCCCCGCCTTCCCCCCGAAAAGCGCGGTGATAAATTCGTAATTAAATGGCTTGTGGTGTTTACGTTTCGAATAACATAAATCACGTGAGGAGACAGTGAAACTGGCCTCATGACCGTTAAATGGAAATTTTCAATTTAGCGACTGCGGTTTTCTGATCCGATTCTCGAATGTCTTTCACAATCGATTTCATCTTCTCCTTGGAATTGTTTCCACGATTTCCATTTGACGGTTTTCCATTATGTTTTCATCCCCTATTCTCGGTGTTTTATGTTCTCTCCCTCGGTTTAAATGAAACTAAAAAGTATTTAAATCTGGTGTTTATTTACTTAACGGAGTTCCTGGATTTTAAACAAAGTCTAAGAAGGTGGAGAGTAAATAAGGATTCGTTCCGGGGATTATTCTCCCGGTTTATAAACCTCACTACTCTAAGGGTCGCACGAAGACAAATTAGCCCCTCCTATATGGAAATGATAAGACGGAAGTTCTTGAAAATGCAGAGACCGGTTTTAACTGAGACTTACTCAAATCCCCAACATCATAAATTCATCTGAAAAGACAGAGCATGTGTGCTACGGCTTTTCTAGTTCTTAACCACAACTCATCCTCCGTGACGCCGAAAGGGTTGAGGACTGTTTATGTGTCGTATTATGCGTATGCGACACTACTAACAGATTCCTGATTTCTGATTAGCGGGAAACTGTAATTTGAATCGCTGATTTATATGAGGATCATTCACTCGTGAGACATTTAAACAATCCGCGTAAAACAAGACCGTGAATTTCACAAAGGATGTATTCTTCCTTCATTTGGTAATTTTCTTTGAAAAGAAAAGTTTCAGTTGTTTGAATCATGCTAGAACCAAAACTCCAGTTTTTACAATAAATTTTAAAAAGGAACGAAAAATTTTCGAAAAATCGCTTAATCCAGCTTAAAGCCATTTTTTCGGGTCAAATTTATCGGTTTTTAATAAATCTAAGTCTAATAAATTTCTTGAAAGGAATTCAGTTTTGTAAGCACTGAAGCACTGCTTCAAGTCTCCATTTTGAGAGAAATCCGCTTTAGCAGTATTCAGTCACAGGTTGTGGGTTTCTAAACTTTCTCGAAGAATCTCTCACGAACAAAAGATGAAGAGAGGCATCAAACCATTAAAATCATCTTGTCTTTAAGATTTTTCACTACTTCCGGTTCAAGATGCGCGATGCATCCTGCGTCAGGACCATCCTAGAACCGGAGATTTAACGCTTCATAGTTGTGTTAGTTCAAATTTCTCCGACGCTAAATTTGAGCGGGGGAAATCACCCCGATAATCCAATTACGACCGAATGTTTTCATTTGAGACACAAAATCAAAGAGTAGTTTGGTTACCGAAGGTTTCGCGTTTCAAGGGTTATAAATAAAGCCGAAGAAAACCACGAAAAACCGGAGTCAAAAATAGAGGAAAAGGGAGATGAGAGAGAGAGAGAGTTTTCTCACCGAAAATTTTCCTCCTTTACATCGACACCGATAAATTTTTCCACGTTTTCATTTTGTTTTCCGCGGTTTTCCACTTTAACTTTAAATGGAATTTTCGAATCTGAATTATTGTAATAATTGTAGTCGTGAAAAATGTTGCTTTCATTATGTTCAATAGTTATCGGCGAGAAAGTAGTTCGTTGGGGTTTGTAGTCAGACGGATTTCTGGGAAATAGGCTATTATTCGAGAAGAAATAAATTAGGTTAGCGAGTCTCGAACGTTCACGTGAAGTTTTTAGTTTGCTGACTTAGTTTTACAAAATACAAAGGAAGGATCGATGTTTTTGGGTTTTGGTGGGGTTCCGGAGCAGTGGTCGGCAAACTCGTCATTCAAAATAGCCAAATCTGAACCATACAAAACTGAAATTTGTTCAAAGAGCCATTTTTAAATTTTATTTGTAGAACCTTTGCTGTACATTTTTGTAATTAGTGCTAAAAATACACTCTCGAGATTGCCTTTACTAAATACTGTATGTCTTGGATTAAAGTATATATGGAGTGAATTCTGTATTACATTGTTTTTGTAATGAATTCTGCATCAAAGTGTGCATTACTTTTGAAATGAATTACGCATCATAGTAAGCATCACACACACTGCTGTGACGAAAAATTTCAGAAATATACATTTTTAGTTTCTATAATAAGTATATGACATACAAGTAGAATTGATTTCATAAATATTGCACACTTTCAGGGCCTGTACTAAGCATTTTATGGAAGAGCCACAGTCATGGAGTAAAAGACTAGCATATGGCTCCGGAGCCGCATTTTCCGACCTCTGTTCTAGAGCACAACATCAGAACCGCATAAACCGATTTCGACATAACTTTTGCACACATGTTTGCCAACATTTGGAGAGTGATGTCATTTTGTTCTGCACATCCTTCCATTAATAGTTATTTTCTAATGAAAAATAAAATGATACTGTAGTGAACCGACAATAGGTCCTCGTCCACGAATTTCTCTGCACCGTTTTCATTCTCGTGTGTCCAGGGTAGGTTGTCGTTCCTCAGCACTTTATTCTGGAACGTTTGTACTATCCGGGCATTGGTCCTGCTAGTGCAGGCCCTAGTAGGTTCAAATTGGTTTTAGTATTTGTTCATAGCCTTGGTGCCCAAGCTTTTTCCTTCCCGGGCCAAATTTCCGTTGTGACCATTGCGACGGGGCCACACGATTTACCAAAAAAGATTTTTCGACGCGTACAGTCCATTCTCAGGGCATCATCTGCATGTACATCTGTCAGTCTGTTTCTGTATATCGCCTCACAAAGATATGTTGAGGCAAACAATGTTAGCAGTTTCTGAGCATAAGCCCGAACATTTTTGTACTGGTCAGGCACAATAGTTCAGACTTAACAATGAGCTCAATCCGTTTCCGCTGGGCCACTCAGTAGTGCTTAGTGGGCCGCAGTTTGAGTAGCAAGGGCTTATAGATAAGAAGTTTGGAGTTGAAGGGAATCAAACCAGATCCTAACAGCCAGTAAAGCTTCTGTATCTGAAGTTGAGCTCTTCTATTTCCTTTTTTATATGTTTATACGAATTATAATAAAATATTAAAAGAACATACAAACAAACTCGGTATGTTTACTACTTTCCAATAAATTTATGGCAATTTTTTGTTGTTGTTTATCCGAAATTCGGAAGGCGGGCCACTAGTTAGTTACAGGTGCATCGCGATAAAAATCAAGAGATTTGAATTTCTCGTCCTCTTTTACTTTTTCCCTTTTTGGATTTGTCATATGTAAAACGGAAATCACGGATCTTTTATCGATGCTTTCAAAGCTCCCGGCCCTATTTTTTGTTTAGATGCTTTCTCTAAACCAGTACCGTGTACAGATATATTTTTCGTTAATCGAACAAGATTTCTCTCTCGGATAAATCTCATTTCGAAATGAGTTTTAACGTTTCTTTTCATCTTCTTACCGCGGATCGTTTTCATCTGCTTTCAATCTCTGGCTTTAATTATAGTTATAGCTTGGTGCTGCATTCAATTTTCTTTTTTTCCCTCCGTCGTTAAGTTTATTTTCTTTAATTGTGTTTTTCATTAAACGTTTTCATTTTTATAAAACTCATTTAGTGTTTCTATTTATTACCTCCGCCATAATACTTTTTTCAACTTTTTCTCTCTCGCGATCTTTTTCCTCCTCCTTTTTTTTGGCTTTTTGTGACTCGATTTCTACTTCCACGATTTTTCCTGTTTTGCCTCTAAACTGCTTTTTCCTTTTCTTTTAACTACCTCTCTCTTTTTGTTTTTCATTCATTCCTTAAAGACTGGGGTCGTTTTGTTTTTATACTTTTTGTTGGATACTTTTTGAAAGTTTTTTCCCAGACCTTTCCTGCTGTTAGCGTTTCATTACTTTTGGCTAACATCTGAGCAAACTTTGTCTAAATTCCGCATTATGAGTTGTCTATTTTACAAACTAACCGGTAAATGTGATAAATGTTTATTAAGTTGTCACATCTACCAAGTTGAGTTGGTGATTATAATAACTATATACTCACCCGATTTATAATTTTGTCGTAACGTATATACGACAATGCTTTCCGTTAATAAAAAATTTTTTTTGGGATTTGAGATTGTCGTGGCTGTTACTGTTAGTGTTAGCAATAAGCTTTTCGCCATTGGACCTCATCAAATTTTGCACAAATAAGGGGAATTATTATCTTGTTCATATGCTTCACTTTTGTCTCAGCTGATGCCATCTTGAATGGTACGAAGTTAGGTCTCGACTAAGTTGTAAAAGACATCAAGAGGTTACGAAATTAAAGTTCAAAGGGTGCATCATGTGAACCAGAAAGTAATGTATCGATCGTGAATCGAATCGATGTATATCGATATATATAATCGATCAATATTGAAAGTGAATGTAATATCGTATGCATGTTGCGGTAAAAGTGATAAATCGGCAAATATATGTAATTACTGACTATTATTCATAATCACCGCTTAATATTGGTAAATGAAACAACTTAATAAATATTTATCATATTTACCGGCTAATTTATAAAATCTGCAACTTGTAATAGAGAATTTATTAAAGGTTTGTTCAGATTACGAGTTAAATATTTTATAAACTAGCCAGTAAATGTGATAAATTGAAAGTGATTTGTCAAATTTATCAAGTTTGATTGGTGATTATAAATAAACGCCGGGAAAAAAATATATATACGCCTAATTTATCACTTTTACCGTAACGTGCATTTGATGTAACACACAGAACCGATATTACTTTCTAGTTCACCAAATAAAAAAGTGTGAATTTAGTTCTGAAAAGTTTTTAAAAACAAAAATCATTATTTGAACCAGAAAGTAATAAATATAGGTTATGGTAAGAGTGATAAATCGGGCGGATATATATAATTCCCGCCGATTATTCATAATCGTGAACTAAGGTCGGCTAAGTTGTGACAAATTACTGAGTATTTATCACATTTATTGAGTAGTTTAAAACATGTCGAACTTGTAACAGAAAATTTAATAAAAAATTGCTTAGATTCTTGGTCTCTGTTTCTGTATTCGTCAATTCTAATTCGGAGGTTTGCTACTAGTGGACACAGTTGCTTGACTTTTGTCAGGTTTCTTGTTTAACTTGTCCAACTTTAATAAATTCCCATTAGGAGTTGGATGTTGTCTAAACTAGCCGGTAAGTGTGATAAATACTCAGTAATTTGTCACATAAACCGAGGTAAGTTGTTGATTTTGAATAACCGCCGGAAGTCATATATGTTCACCCAATTTATTGTAACATATATATTAGGTGTAACACACAATTTCTCGGCGGCCATTTCAAGAAAAGGATTTTGACTGTTGTCTAGTGTTGAGAAAGAGCTGAAATACGGTGTGATAGCCAAAAGTTTAACACTAATAACACACAAAAAAATTAATTATTGTTTTGTATAGTGTTTTGGTTTGTTAGATGATGAATTAGATTTTGCGAGAATCTGTTACGTTGAATGATTTGTTATATAAAAACCAGTTTCGAATATTCAATATCATCGTTTGTCAGTTGGCTGTACGAGAAAAGTTATTTCATCGGTTTTACAGTCCCTCGAGTCACAATCTTACATAAGACTTATTAAATATCTCCTCTTGTTTTCTACAACTTTTTAAGGACTTTCCCCAGAACAATCTGTTTAAGTGGTGACGTTGTAAAGCTTTGCTTTAATACGCAATAATTAGTCTTCTTCATTTTCTCATTCGCGGAAATTTTTTTCATATTTTCTTCCTTTTCTTCTCTTGTTGACTTCGCTTATGTAAAGCCACCATCCTTCCTATTTTTACACTCGAAAGAAACTGTAAAAAAAAAACTTGTCAGAAAAAGGCTGATTGCCTTAATTTAAATTTTTATTTTCCAAAGAAAAGGAGAAAGGAAGAAAAAAATCTCTCTTCTCGAAAGATGACATATTAGCATGAAAAGCTGTTAAAAGTTTTGAAAGCTTTGGAAAAGAAAGTTTAAATAAGAAAATTAACGCCTCGGGCCCAAGCTTCAATTTTTTTTTGCTTTTTAAATTCCGTAAACTTTTCAAGAATATTCGTAGGTATGGCGGAGGCCGACAAAAATTTTTCAAATTAATCTTGCCGGGCCACTGCTTTCAAATTAAATTAACATTAGACCGGAGCTTTTATTTCCAGCAGTTTGGAACATCCGAGCTTTTAGTCCGCGCGTAAGGAACAACGTTGCTTACCTTTGCCAAATGGTTTTTTCACATTCAACCCTCGCGAAAGCATTTCATCATCATCACCACCACCACCACCATCTGACTAAAACTGAAATTAGACCCGAATTCATTATCAGACTTTTTATTCACTCTTCCTCGAAGAATTTTTTGATTAGACTTTCATATATATAATCCTCGTAATAAAAAGCTTTGAAACGACGGGGGTTAAAATTCATGAAGAAAAAGTCCATAAAAGTCCTCCTAAGAAGACTTTAATTCTCTGGTTTTTGCAACCGGCTTAGAAGTTTTGAAAGACTCGATATAATAAAAGGTCACATAAATCCAGGGTCAGTATGACAATTTATCTCGCGGCTAAGTGTCAAACTCTGGAAACTGGAAAAGTTTAGCTGAAAACCGTTGGACCCAAAAAGAAAATAATGTCGAGAAGGTGTTAATTGCGTTCAATTCTGGGAAGGCTTTTCGCAACTTTTTAATAAAGGCTTAAGTTGAAAAAGGCGTTTCAATCTCTTTGGAATATTCTTTGACAAGCCAAATGGATTTTTATAAAAAAAAAAGTTTCTCACAATTTGGAAAAAAAGGTTTTGAGAGAACAGAGGCTGTAGTCAAGTCACGATCCGACTGACCTAACAGTTCCCATTGGCATGTGACATATATCGCTTTTGAGAAGATGATGATGTCATTGGTTTGCAGTTATTTCGTTTATAGGGTGTCTCCCCGTGTTAAATTTAAATTTACTGTATGTGTCTATGTATTAGTACATATTCATGAACTAATCCGTTGCTACTTTCAAATGATAATAATCAAACCCGGTATAAGTTATCATCCTTAAAGATACTTTGTTGAATATTTTTAAAATTCTGTTTAGGCAAGAGAAAATCGGTAGATTCTTCCTCAAATACTCCTCTCGACTGGCTCTTCATCCCAATCCTTCTGCATCATCTCTTCTCAACGAGCCACAAGACCCACGGCGCCTCAAGAGACATAAACCACTCGACTCTAGCTTCTCTTAGCTTCACTTCTCCACTCATTTTCTACTTTTTTCTTCTTTATTACTTTTCCCTTTCTTTTTTCTTCCACTGTATTTCTTCTCACTTCCTAAATACCACTTTATATTTATATTACTTCTTCTTCCTAACTATTGTAATATTCTTTCACTCTTCTTGCTACTCTTAGTGTCTTATGCTCCCCTCCGAATCGAATTCCGTTATCCGATTCCTGGAGTTGAGACACTGGTCTGTTCTCTAGATAAAAACCAACTATAGACTATGTGTACACCAACTACTTAATGTCTTGTAATTGAAGATGTGCTTGTCAGTCAACTAGAGAAAAAATTTAGACTATAATTAGGCACTCCAACTTCCTAATGCTTTTTCCATTCATTTATTGGGTATACTGTTATAAAATATAATTTACATTAAAAAATTATGTGGGAGGTCTATGGTGTAGTGGTTAAGTGCCAGACTAAGAAGTTATAGTCGCGAGTTCATATCCTCCTCCCGTATCTTGTTATACCCAAAAAGTGAAAAACCGGATTAAAACACAACTATAACTGCCACGATGATGCTATCCAATTCATCAAGAGAATAAAATGGAAATGATGATAGAAGATGGACCAAAGAGATCACGCTTCTGGGACAGAGGAACAGGTGGAAGAACGACCTCGTCACCTTTGCTGGTCCCCAGTGGCACAGAAAGCCACACGACAAGACACTATAAAGAAATACAGGAGAGGCTTTTGCCCAAAATGGACCTGGTGGATAAATATTATAAAAATTTATGTTAAAAAAAGACTTGTAACTATAACTATAGCATTAATATATAAACATAAATCTATTCAAAAAAAATTAATAAATCTTGACTAGACTTCATAATTATATTATGTATTATTGCTCCTTCGACGGAAATTAATTACGACACCAGTACGACTACCCATGTTCAGTTTGTCGAGACCAAAGGATTAATATTATTTTTAGTTAAGACTCCTCATCATGTAAACAATTAATATACAATTGTATACATTTATAAGTTATAGATTTATAACGGATATTATAAATAACGGAGTGGATATAGATCCATCCGGGTGGTTTGTCCTGTAATGATTAAAGTGCTCGACTATAGAAGTTATGGTCGTGAGTTCAAATCCTCTCTCGTATCCTGTTATACCCAAATTTCAAAACCGGGATTAAAACTCAAATAAATAAATTATAGATATACAATAATTATTTCACTATAAATGGGAGTCAGTAGACTAAGGGAAAAAGTTTGCTATAACACTACAACTAAAACTATACCAAATGGTCGAAGTTGTGTGTGATTTGAGGGAAGCTAAAAATTTGAGATTAATTTGACACCGGCCAAAGCTTTAAATTAATTATTTTATTGTGGTTTTCCATCTTCATGTTTATTTTTATCATGCGAGAAAGCAGAAGAAAACTCTTCTTTTCAGAGAGTTAGAAACAAAAAAAAAATTTTCCAGACAATGAACATAATTAAAGAAGAGAAACGAGGAAAGAATAACATTTGGAATAGTTGAAGCAAAAACCGCAGGGGAACACATTTGTTGACACACATCCTTCACTGATGCTTCGAAGGATTTCGAAAATGGATGGATTCGAATTCTCGACAAATTCAAACAAGAAAATGGCCGTTATTTCCTCGAAATGGGGGAAAAATTATCAGTAGCATAGTTCCAGTGAGATAAATAATAAATAACGGAGATAAGGTTTTGCGTAAATTTTTTCTCGAAATTGTTCCTGTTGGAAATTTTTATTTTTATAATTCAAATGAAAATTTTGAGATATAATCTGGTCGTGTGGGTGCTCAGCCTTTTTTCTTTTATTATTTAAATGAATTCAGAAGTGTTTCTAAGAATGTGTGTCATGCAAGCAATGCAGGTAACCACAGCAGAAGGGTTCTCGTTTTAATTATGATTCTAATTATCGGATTTCAAATTTCTTGCGGTGGTGATGTGAAGTCAACCCCAAGGAAATGCAAACGTTGTGGTAGATATCGCTCTGACCACTTCATTCATACATCGAACCGTCTCGAGAGGTCTCCATACTGTCATCCCTGTATCGTGTAAATCATTTTGCATACCATCCAAGGTCATAAATCCAACACAAAAGTGGACATTTTCAGAACTGATGAAAAATTACTTTGTTTAACAACCATATACTGTAGTTCAAGGTTACATACAGTGTCTGTTCAATTAAAAATTTCATGCATGAAGTACTGCTGTTGCCATGTATAAAGAAACAGCGAGAACTTATTCAAGAATCTAATAAAAAAATTTTCATTATATACTGAAAAAATTTGTTTATACTGTAGTAGATATGCCATTATTATATCGATATGTGAGTCTACTTTGGAATGCGTTGGGTGAGGTGTGATTGACGTATCCTGACTGTAGTGACAGTGTATTGTTTGAGTAGTTAGTTGACAGTTGGATGTTTGAGGAGTGAGGCTATTAGACTTGGTCTGATTATAATAAAATTAAGTTTATGATAATTATGCGTAAGTCTTTTACGATCATCAGGTTCAAGTATAATTAAATCAATTATTATTTAATATATTAATATAATTATTGTAAGTAAATAAATACTTATAATAATTATATAACAAAAAGACTTACGCATATTTCCCCGGAACGCTTTTTCTGCTCTTTTCAGGCCAATAAGTATATTATTATAATTATTCATCTGTATATCTCAACTAAGGGTGACATTTGTCATGTCAATGTGTTTGTCATTGTCATGTTCCTGTTGGTCTGTTTGTTGTTCTTATTATTGACTTTTCACAGCAATTCGCCTACCGGTGTTATAAACCTAACACGAGCTCTAATCTAAGCGTTTTGTCTCTGTTATTGTTAATTTTATTTTCGTTTCGGACCACGCCATCAGCAATTTCTCCCGGCTCCTTCTTTTCGCCTCCTCTTATACTCCTTCATGTTTTTACTGCGTTCTGTCTTACTTTCCTCGGACTACGCTTTCCCAGTCTTCAACTTGGCTCTAGGAAGGAACCCCTGAGATTCTAGGTTGGTTTGCATTTTGTTTGCCGCTTGAGGTCTGAAATCATTTCCGTTCTCTTATTATTATATATTTATTGTATAATAATTATTATTAGAAATGAATTCGGTATAAATGTAATTGAAGTATATGAAGTATAATTGGCGGGAGATTTGTGGTGTATGGTTAAGTGCCAGACTAAGAAGGTATAGTCTCGAATACAAATCCTGCTCCTGTATCCTGTTATACCCAAACGGTATTAAAACTTTCAGTATCCCGGTATTACAATTCCTGGACTCGTATAGGCTTCTTCTTATGTCAAAACAGCCTGACAACCAACCGCGGAATAAAAAGAAGTCAAGAATATGAATTAGTAGTCTTTAGTCACTTAGATTTTCTTAATCTGGGACATCTTTAATTTAACGCTTTCGCGCCTTTTTTCCTTTCTCTTCTGTCTCCTGGGAGGGGTTAAAGCTTAAACAAGTGTCAACAAAACGAGCTGGAAAAAGAATTACGCATAAAGTCAAAACGATTTTTTTCAAAACAAAAAGTTTTCGTTCCGGGATTTTATTTTTGCAAAATGGAAACTTCAAACTTTGATTTACCGTTTCTCCGAGATGACTCTTTCGCCCAAAATTGATTGTTTCATTTTTTTATTTTTTTATTTATCTGATAAATAAATTTTTCGAAAATGTCATGAATCATGTTTGAAAATGTGTTAAGTTTTACGATAAGGTGACTTTGATTGACCTCCTTTTGCTAATGACAGCTGTTCTCCGTGCTTCCTCTGAGACTTTTATTATTCTTTTGTTTATTTTTATTTTTTTGTCAGTTTATTATAATATAAATTGACTTAAAATATTGTCGCAAAATGGAAATGTTAAATGAAGAGCTCATAAATTATTAGCATTTTGGGGGTTGGGCTTAGGGGGTAAGGACTTATCAAGGTCAGAGCTTTGATGTCAAAGATTTGACTATTTTTAGAAGTAGGTGAAACTAATTTTTTTGGCAACTCGATTTCTTGTTTCGAATTTTCTCTATTAAGGTTTGCTCATGTTTCATTTAGACCAGAGATTCCCAAAGTGGTCTATATCGACCCCCAGGGATCTATGACAACCTAAAAGGGTCTTCCTCAGCAAAAATTAGGGGTTCATGAAATGAAATTGGTTTATCTTAACATACACTAATCTAAGCAAGTAAATCGAAAAATATTATCTAAGCAAAACCATAACTATAAGCAGATAAGTAGACGGAAGGAACAGAGGGAGCGAATAAAGAGATATGTCTGCGCCAATTTCATAAATAGGCACAGGAAGGAGGCGGAACGAAGTGAATCCGCGAAAACGTTTGCCATGCAAGCGGAAGCCAGGTAGGTTCGCGTCTTTCTAGAGTTGAGTCTCAGTTGTTACACAGTGCGGTCGTGTTAGTGTCTCGGTTTTTCTCTCGTTCAGTCTCAGTTTTTTACTCGTCTCACATATTCTCATTATTCACGCGAATTAGTTCGCCACATCCCTATCTACGTAGTCTGGATAACGGTAAGCTGCTCAGGGGATCCTCTCTTAAGCTATCCTCTCCCTTTCAGCTACCATATCAATACCAAGGACGAAGCAGGTAAGCTTACTCATTCCATTACGTTTATTGTTCTCGTATTTCTTATCACTCACTGCTGGGATCGAGAACCAGATCACCGCACTGTTGAGCACGGCCCCGACAAGATACTAGGTCTAAGAGAAAGAATTAAAACTGCAAAATGGCAAAAGAATGGTCAAAACAAAGTGTTACTAACACGTTTCGAACAAAATGAATAACACTGAAGTTGGACTTTTGGACGATTAATGAAACGCAAAACAATCGTATTAAAAAGTCTCTATGCACACACTGCTGAAGTTTTCCCACTGAAGGCTTTCCCCGAGGCAAAATTCAAACAAACAGGGACCACGCACACAAAACAAAACCTGACTACGGCCTACAATTTCTTCGAAAACGCCCACCTAACCTTTTTTAATTTATTTTTCAAAATGAAAATAAATTCAAAATCCACATTTCAAACACAAAATTGAGTTTTTCTACTCCCCCAAAAAAAGTCTACCACCCCCGTGAACAGTTTTTGTGAAAAATCATTCAAGACGTTCTAGAACAATTGGTTTTCGATTCTTATTACCCGGTCCCTTCCGGCAGTAATGTTTAACCCTTGAACATGACAGAAATCTTATTTCAGCAGTAACCTCTGTGGGTGGCTGCCGTTCTGCCTCAGGTTTTTATTGCTTCTAACAATAGATCCGTTCATTCATTTGTTAATTAACTTAGTTAGAAAGTAAAAGGAGATTGTGAGCAAAAGTTTTGCGAATCCGTAAGTTTGGCTCGTGACCTTGAGACCATGAGGCTTCATTTTCAAAAATTTACATTTTAATGCCGAGTAGTTTGTGTGAAAAACAAATCCTGGCTTTTTGATTAAACTAATCCCCGCAGAAAAGACGAAGAAAAGATGAATTTCAAAGGGGTACGTTCAGGCCAACTATTAGTCAACAGGAAATATATTACGGTAAAAGTGATAAATCAGACGAATGTACTCATAATTTTCGGTCATTATTTATTTATAATCACCATTGAATTTGATGAATGTGACTGATTGAGGACTATTTATCACATTTACCCTCAACTTTATAAAATCTCCAACTCGTACTGGGGAGTTTAATCAAATTTTGCGCACGCGTTTGGCTTCTGTCACACTTTTCTCACAAAAGACAAGCAACTCATACAGTTACACTCGCCGGAATCTCGCAACAAAAAGCGACGAATACATGAGATGAAGAAGTGACAGAAACCAAACATCTAATGGAACATTTATTACAATCTCCATCTCATAATTTTATAAACTAGCCGGTTAATGTAATAAATACTCGATAATTAGTCACATTGACCAAGCTTAACTGGTGATTATGAATAATGAAATGGAAATTATATATATTTACCTGACTTATCACTTTTACCGTAACCTATATATCAAATTTAACGGGTCAGGTTCAGTAAATAAAACTGAGACTGAAATACTGGCTAAATAGAGTTTCTCTCATCAATAATTATACTACGTATAACCCTTCCATCATGGCTTATCTATTGTCCAACTATCTGTTTTAAAAATGCAGACGTATATAAATAATCCATTTTATAAATAAACAAACACTTCAAAAAATCTGAGATTACGGTAAAAGTGATAAATTAAGTGAGTATATCTAATTCCCGGCGATTACTTGTAATCAACAACCAATCTCGGTTGTATTTATCACATTCACCGGACTAGTTTATACAATATCCAGCAAGTAATGGGAAATACAAGATTTCTTCGAGTTGGAGATTTTATAAACCAGCCGGTAAATGCGATAAATACATAGTAATTTGTACAATTCGGAAGCTTAGTTGGTAACTATCCGCTCCTACGTCCTTCCTGTGCTTCTATATGGCAACGAGGGTTGGATGCTAACCAGAACATTGGAGAAGAGGATCAAGGCGTTCGAGATGTGGTTCTACCGCCGAATGCTGATGATCGCGTGGACTGACAAAGTCAAGAACAGCGAAGTCTTACGTTGAATGGGCAAAGAGACAGAAGTTCTCTTTCTTCAGAGACAGAAGGCTCCTTCGATTAATTATGGAAGGGAAAAGGCGACCTGGCAGACGAAAGACCTCGTGGCTGAAGAATCTTCGGGAGTGGCTTCAGTTGGACTCTGCATCCGTGTTCCGTTCAGCCGCCTCCAAAGTAATAATCAGCATAATGATCTCCAATCTCCGTCACGGAGCGAGATAGGAAGAAGAAGAAGAAGTTGGTATTGTGAACAATCGAATGGAAGTTACATATACTCTCCTAATTTATCACTTTTACCGTAGCACATCTATACCAGTAGAGAAGTTTTCGGTATTTTATTCAAAACCTTAATAACCCAATCCGGTTTCGTGAGTCAGACAAAAAGCAACAAAAAAATGGAAGATATACCAGAACGAAAAATATATATTTATACGAGGGAAAATGGAAAAGTGGGAAATGGTTCATCCGACCGATTTTCCACTCTCCGAATAAAACATAAAAACATGAAGTTGACGGTAGATTTTTGTAACCGACACGGCGGCTAATTATGTTTGTCCGCGACAAAGTTTTTTTCTGTTTCATTCTTGAGTTGGAAAAGGACGGAGGAAACTTTTTCATTAAAAACATTTCCCTGAGCTGGAAAAGCGAAGGGAACATAAAAATTGTTTTTTCGGCGACCTTGGTAAGTGTTTGTGGCCGGGAATGGAAAATGCCCGGGAAAAATTTTTCATTTTTACTTCTCTCGGTTTATAATTTAAAATTTTAAAATATCACGAGCTTTTATTTCTTCTCGTTTTGCTATATTTTAATTTTATTTTTGTATTCTGTCTTTGAATTTGTTCTATTGTTACCGTCTTTTTTTGACTTTCTTTTTTTCTCTCCTTTTTTTTAAAGTTATAAATAGGATTTTTTATTGTTAGCCTCTTTTTCTTGCTTTTCCTTCATCTGTTCTTTTATTTTCGGGGTTTTATTTTGTTACATTAACTTTTCATTTGCATTCATTATATTTTTTAAAGCTGTAGTTGGTTGTTGACTTGTTTAATTGGTGTTCGTACAAGTTTTTGAGTTATATGATATTAATCATAAACTGACCCACTGAATGAGTAAGACTTTATACTTTGTATTTGTTGGTAGAAGAAAATGCTCATAGCATACCCAAAGGCCCATACTATTGGGTAGTGTCGGACTTTTACAGACCAAAACCTCCTCTTAACACTACACCTCTACGCGACCTAATATTAGAACCAAAAAACATCGTTTCCAACAGGAGTCCCAAAACAACAGAGGCGAACAACAGGAACACTTAACACTTTACATAAACACTGCACTATATCACTATTTACACACTACCACCGAACCGACACTACAATACACAAACTAAAGGGGGGTCATCGAGGTTAGAATCTAGGTCGCCGAGCCTCACTCTCAAGACTTTATTATATCTAGTGACTTATACTACATCTTCTTTTTAACCAGGGGAGACCTCTCGAAGGTTGTCTGTCCTGCTTTGGGAGGCAGAGTCTGGTTCGGTCTGGAGTTGGTCCACTCACCAGACTGCTCCTCCGCAAACGACTTATCCCGGAAACCCATCCAGACTTACAGTATACCTTTAAACAATTACTTCACCCTATTTTTACATTTTTGGACTATTTATTTGCTTATATGTTATTTTGTCAACTAACAGATTGATTTATAATTTTTTATATATTTATATATTATACTTAATGATATATCAAAGAAATAAAAACGAATAAATGAAACATTTGACTCTTATTTAGAATCATTTGGGTTTGCTTACTCGCTCCACACAAAATGTATAAATGTAAAAATATAAGGTCTTAATCCGCCACGTTAATATGTTGGTGGGATTCTTGGTGGAGGCGTAAAGAGAAAGAATGGAGAAGAAAAGTGAAACAGTGGTGAAAGGTTACTCGGTAAACCGATAACCTCGATAGAGGTTAAATAAAATAGATTGAAATACGAAATAGATTGCCGATACAAAAATAATAATAAGAATAGGTTAAGAATAAAATAAAAAATAAATGAGTTCGAGTTTAGGGTTCCATCAGAAGGGATGGCCCAATTATTTCATTTTTTTAATACTTGACAGCATATCCACACTCTGGATTATAAACGGAATTATAATCCGTTCGTTGACCTCTTCGAAAATCGAAAAGCTTGTAATGCGAATCAGTTTTTTCTCATCACAATTAAAAGCGAAACCCAAATAATATTTTCACATGTTAGAGCTCAATTAGTAGAAATAATACAGAAATGATTTCTGTATATCCATTTGTCATCTCCATTTACGCTCCTCTAGGGCATAGGGGCTCTACAAAACACTTCCAGGGCACCCTGCTCATAGGGATTTCCCTTCCGCTTCTTGCTCGACAGATTTCCTCCACGATACCTTAGGTCCGTGGTACTCAAACTGCGGCCCACCAAGCTCTACTAAGTGGCTCAGTGGAATTTGTGAAGAGCCGATTGCTCATTGATAAGTCTGAACTCTGGAACATTGTGGCTGACCAGTACTAAAATGTTTGGGCGTGTCTGAGAAACTGTTAACATTGTTTGCCTCAACATATCTTTATAAGGCAATATACAGAAAATACATACAGAAACAGGCTGAAAAATGTACATACAGATGATGCCCTGAGGGTGGACTGTATGCGATGAAAGCCGGACTTGTAAAATCTTTTCTTGGTAAGTCGCGTGGCCCAGTCACAATGGTCACAATGAAAATGTGGGGCCAGAAGGAAGGCCTTAGGTCTTCCCTTGGGGATTCCAGTTCAGAACTTCCTTTCCTACAGCTTTTGAATCTTTTCTTAGTGTATGACCCATCTCAATTTCCTTCTTCTTGCTCTAATTTCTATAAATCTTCGTTCGATAAAAAACTTTGCATTCTTCTAAGGCATCTATTTATAAGTACCCATAGGCTTTTGGAGATGTCAGGAGTTACATTCCATCCTCGCAGCCGTACAGTAGTATATTTCTATATATACAGCAGTGATATTTCAATAAATTTATACTAAAAAAGAGTGGGTGCAGTAAGAAACGTAAACAAGACATGAAACTATAGGAACATCCACCCAAATTCTAGAATATTTGCCTTTCACCCCGAACAAACTTAGAAGGACTGTAACCGGATACAAAAATAGATTATGAATGATACAGTTAGAGTAGAATAACTCACGAAAAGCGGGAAAGATGGTGAAAATCAGTAATAACGCACCGAAATCTGCCGAAGTGTAACGTATTAAGAGAGAATACAGACAACCGGAGTTTTATGGAGGGATGGAAGAGAGAAGGAAACAACAGAGAGCACGAATGAAGGGATACAGAACCCAAAGAGAAAAAGAGAAAATTAATATAATATATCCAAAAAAGGCGAAAGAGCGGTTAAAACGAAAGAAAAAATTAGATGAAAGGAGTTAAGTTACCAAACTAAAACCAATTTCACTGTAAAATTGCGTGCGTGTTCGTGAACCGAAGCCAAATCATTTTAGAAAAAAATTTTTCCGGGTTCTCGTCTTTGGAGGCATCACTATAAATTTGTGGAAATTCGGGAGGAAATGAAAGTTCTGATTTGTGACAGATATTCATGATTTGGCCTCAAAATCAGGTTTTGTTACTCTCATATTCCGTATATACTCTCCGGCGAAGCAGATCTAATAATTTTTCTTCCTCCAAACAAACAGCTAAAACAAAAGCTGTAGTTCCTAATTAAAGGTTAATTGACCCAATTTTGGATCGTGCGTGACGGTTTCGTTTAAAAACCTGCAGCAGATTCAAGGCAAAGTTCAAAATGGAAAATTTGAAATCCGTGTCAAATGTGATCTAATCGGTTCGATCTTCACCTGCTAGGGTTTGCCACATGTTTGGTTGGGTTGGGGTTTGTTATTATGCGATTCAGACAAACAAATGTTAGTGTTACAGCATCCATATTGATTCTGTCTTGGTTACAGTCGTTCTTCCTTTTGATACAAACCTACGGGTTTTTCCGTTTTTTTGATGTGCTGCTGTTCTGACGTCACACAATTTCTCAGCTTCCTTGTGTTATGTCTTTGACTCTAAAATTTTTCTAGAAACTTAGTTATGTATACATCTAACCAGATTGAAAGAAGAGACTCAGAACTATTCCCTCATTCAATGTGCATGTAAGCGAAGTTTTCCGATAAACAAGCTTCATGTCGTGAGTTTCCCTTACAAGTTTCCATTTGTCGGATCAATTCCTCTATCCACGGGAAGGGAAAAAAAGCTTTGATTTTATAATTTATGATCTTTTCCGAGTTAAAAGCTCAGAGGAAAATTTTTTTCCTTTTTTCTTTCAGTAAATTTTTTTCTCTGTTTCGTTCTGTTTAAATTCAATTTCAATGCGAAATGCAAACAAAACTTTTTGCTTTTCGGAATCGTATTTCCAGTAGACATTTTCCCAACAACAATAAGAAGAAGAAGAAGAAGAAATCAAAACTTTTTTTTGCTCTTGAGAAAAAAAAGTTTTCTTGTTATACTGTTAAAAAATTAAAACATGTATGTAATCCCAAGATTTATTATTTAAAGTTTTACTGTTGTCTTTTAGAAACCCATGTAACTTGTTATCAAGTTCCGACTTGACCTGTTGTTTGTCTGTGATTCTGACCTTTTTGGGGGCTTCTGAAAAGGAATGGACCAATCACCTTGTTGTTCTGTCAAAAACTTGTGTCTGTCATGTACTCCATTCATGTTAGATTTTATATTATTATATTTTTGATTTACCCAATACTTTTAGAGATAGTTTAGTTTAGTTCTAGTTCCGTTTTAAACCTTTGGGTATACCAGGATTCGGGAGGAGGATTTGAACTCACGACCATAACTCCTATAGTTGAGCACTTTAACCACAGCGCCAGGCCTCCTGCAATACTTGTTATATAGAAAAGCTCAGGTTTCATGAAAGGGCTAGGTAGGAAGTAAATACATAATGAAATCACAGTCAAAATATTTGTGTTATTCTTTAAGTACAATAGCTGTTATTACGGTTCATTTGGAAGACAGTATAGATAGGATATAAGACATAAGAAACGCTTGTAGAATACTTACCGTACGACAACAAGATGATTCTCGAGGTGGCGAACTATGATGTATTCATTTGATTCATATTTTGAATGAATGGTCTGTATTGAAACGTAACAATTAGACGTATCAAAATATTGAAAAATCCTCGGACGATATAAAAAAGTAAATATACTATATTAACCGGAAGTAATGTCATACATATGTTACGATAAAAGTAATAAACCATGCGGATATATACATAACTTCAGGTCATTATTCATAATCAGCACTAAACGTAATAAATGTGACCAATTAATGAATATTTATCACATTTACCGGCTAGTTTAAATAATTTCCATCTTTAATCGCGATGTAAATCAAATTTGGCTCAAATTCTCGGCTTCTGTCAATTTTCTGAGAGTAGACAAGCAATCCAAGCAGCTGTCTTCGCCGGTAACAGTAAACAAACCTCCCAACAAGAAGCAGCGAGCTCATGAGAAGTGACAGAAGCCAAGCAGCTGAGCAAACTGATTAAATTTCCCAGTACTTTGACAGATTTGCGAAACTTAGTAGGTTATTATGAATAATCGCCGGAAATTATATACATTCACCTGATTTATCGTTTTTGCCGCAGCTTATGTTTTCGGCCTAACACTTAGAATCGTCAAGAATAGACAATATGGCCCGGTCTGATACCTAATATTATTATAAAAACCTAGAAAGTGAAGAAAATCTTATGTTTGTTTTATGTATATTTATTTAAAAAATTATTTCTTTATTTATATAACTTTCTTTGAAACACAGGCATCAACACTATAATCAAATGTCAGAAACTGACTGGTTGGCTTGAAAATAAAATTTAGTAGAAAAAGACTAAAGGAGGAAATTTAGAAGTTAAAGCTGAAGCTCTACAGGAAGCAAGTTCATTTTTAAACGGATACTCAAAGTCCGTAAGGAGAAATCTCTGATGAAACTAAATCACGCTTGGCATCCGCAGAGATTTTCCGGAGTAAATAAATTAGAATTTTTTGGCAGACGCACAAAAAAAAGCTTCGGAGCCATTATTACAGACCATCAACCAATCATTTATTTTTAAAAATATAATTATCAAAAATTTTCCTTTTATAAAACCATTTTTTTTGTTCTATTTATTCTTCCATCGACTAAGTTAACAGAAAATTCTCGACTAAGGACATGTTTATTCTTGGCTACCATTTTTCCTTAAGGTCAAAAAAAATTATAAAAAATTGAACTTATGACATGATTGCCAACCAAACCTTTTTTTCTTCTTCTTCTTGCTTTTTTTCCCTCTGGTAAATTGTTAATGAATCGTGCAGCAGCGTTAAATGTCACGAAGGTTTTTGTGGATCACACACTTCCGGAAAATAACCGAAGTACGCCCACCTCTAAAATTTGACTCTTCACAATTAAATAACCTATTCAAAGGTTTTATAAATGGATGAGGAAGGACATTAAAATAATTTTTTAATGCGTGACATGTCCCTTGTGTGTGTATATGAGTGTCGGCTTAACTCTATTTTGGGGTTTTAACGTTAATGTCGCCTTTTTTTTGCTGTGGCTTTGAAAATGTCAAAATGGGTTCCGTTTCATCATTGTCTATGCCCTTCGGTTCCTGTTTATTGTTTTATTTCCTTGTTGTTATCATCGATTATGATGCTCGTTTATATGTTGTGTTAGAGGTAGTTGGGATAAGCAAATATTTGTCGAATAAATTTTTTTTTGTTTCCTATCGGTCGTGTAGGGATTAAGTATTTAGCCCCCTCACTCCCGCCCCCGATCTTTTGAAGTTTTTATTTTTCTATTTTTCTATTTGGCTTTAAAACTTTTCGTTCATCCATTCATTCATTACTTCTTCTTTCTATTTGGAGTAGTTGTAAGGTTCAGGTTTCTTGGGACTTGGTGTTTGATTCTTTACCCAATCCTTAGCCTTCCTTAGTGTCCTTCACTTCCCATCACTTGGATGTTGAATTCCAAATTTTAGTTATTTCCTGAAATTAGTTTCTTTTTGTAAATCGTAAATTGTGAATGAAATTAATACTTGGCAGTGTGCATTATTTATGAAATAAGGTCTTGATCCCAGCTGTTTTCTTGTCTTGGAAGTCCTCGAATAACTGGTTTGAGTGACTGCATAGCTCCATTTCAGCTGAATAACAGTCAAAGTTTTTCTTCTCCCCCTCTCTCACCTTCTTCATCTCTTTGGTCATCTACCAATTCCTTTTGTGCTGAGTAGAATAACTAAGGTCATTGCAGATGATTGTTAATGCGCTCCAGGGTCTTTGTTCTAGAGCCTGCGGATGTCCACCCAGGGGTTTTTAGTCATTGGAGACCCGACGAAATTCTTCTTCCTCCCCAAAGCAACGACGGATACTTTCGAGAAGTTTCCTCTGGATAAGAAAAAGGGTTGTTAAGGTTGGGTTATCTATCACCCCATAAAGAAGGAAGGTTTGGGTTGATTTTCCTCATTTTCATTCTCTCTCAGGTACGGAAAAAGAGCGAGTAACGTGTTTAACATTTGACTATTTTACTTAACTCGCTAGTTCGCAAATGAGATTTTGTATAACAGAAGACTGTCTTCTTGATAACTTACCACATGTCAAGTACTAGAAGACCTTGAAAATACCACGTCTGCAACAATGGGACGACCCTAAGTTCACTTCCACGTCACCACTGAAAGAACACTTGCAGCCTGGAATCATTCACAGCTTAATTACACAAACTCTCTTCAGCTTATCTGTAGCTAATTCTGTAACAAAGTTCAAATTTGTCTGAAAAACCATAAATTTCATGAGAGGAAATCATTAGGTGATGATTTAGGGTATCTAGGGATGCGAAAATCATCACAACATTTTTAGAAATGGTCGGTAAAAGGTCAAAGGTCAAATATCAAAAGGCAAATTAAACCTCTCACTCATCTGTCGAGCCTAATTTGCGTTTGAATCCTTAATTACGAATTTAAATTTGAACAAATAAATAAACGAGACCGACTAAATTAAATTAACAATTAACGATTTTAAAAACGCAATTTATAATTATTAAATCAAATTATTAATAACAGTTTTATTTGTTCTCTCTCTTCTACTCTCCAAAAATGCGTTAAGGAACAAAAATTTTCGGAAAAGGACCCAGGAAACCAAAACTATTTTTTCCTACAGGGAGAGAGAGAGGGAGCAAAAAGAAGGATTTGCATGCCATATTATAATAAATTTTTCCCACATGCCATTTATACTTGAATAAAGTAAAATCAGAGGTTTTTGAGAAACTTGTTGCCCCCCACCTTCACTCCTTTCTCCCTCCCCCTCTCCAGCCCCAAGCCCTCCCGAAAAAGAAAGAAATTAAGAAAAAGGTCGACAGCGAAATTTCCTCGTTTTTATTATTTCATTCCGTATTCGCTGATTAAACCTCTCAGGAAAGAGAAATTACAAAATTTATACGAAAACCTTTCTAGTTATAAGTTAATTATAAGACAATAAGATGCGTAGTCGTTTAGTGTGTTAATACTGTATAACCGACACGAATTTGTTTATTTTTAGCTCGGGTAAATTTCGAATTCGGTTTCGCAGAATCGTGAAAGTTTTTGGTTTTCCGTTTTTCTATATATTAATATATCGGTCTTTTTGTTGTGTTACAGTTCTGCGTGCAAAATGCAAAACATAATGATAGTCTTCTGCTGTGAAACATAAAAACAGAAATTTTGATGTAATGCCAAAACAATTCTGATTGTTCGTTTTCTCGATTTCGATGCCTTTTCTGTCAAAAATTGTGTTTTAATATAAGTTGGAGGGGTCGATAACCCTCCTCGACTCTCCGTATACATCCCCTCTCAGTGACCTAAATTTGGCTTGAGTTCGCCACTGTTCATCGATTTCTATTTTGTTTTGGAGGGAATTTTGAATATTTTAAATCTGGATTTTCCCTAAATAATACTTATAAAAATAATTTTCTATTATAAACATGAGACAAGGCATGCAAATTCCTAACGAAAATAAATCTATTAAACTATCTATAAATATCTAAAAGTATATATTAATATACAAAAAACAGTGCGGTTATTCCGATAGCTGTTTGAGTTGCTTTGCCGAGTTGAATTTCACTACATGACTTGGTATATAATTTTTACTAAGGTATATATAAGTATACCTTATATAACCTCGTATATACATAGCACTGAGCAAAATATATAATTTTATTATTATATCTATTTATGTTATAATTATATGCAATATTTATGTTATATTATCTCTTAATATGTTTCTATTAATATTATATATCACTCGAGGGCTTTAAGAGATAGTACTTAATATAATTTATACTAAAAGAAGAGAGAAAATATAATTTTTTCCCACCGATTTATGTTCTATTCCTACTTGAAAATATTATTATATGAGGTAAACTAATTTAAACTAATTTACCTTATATACCTTATAAAGCTTATATACTTATTTAAGAAAAGATAATATTAGTAAAAGAAAGATAAAATATAATTATATATATATTTTAAGATTAAAAGAAGAAAAAGATAATATACATTAAAAATACACTTAAAAATTTCTCTGGGAGAACAATATAATCATATAATGTATGTAACCTACTATATAGACAGTACTGAAATAACACAATATAAACGAATCTTTTTATAATCTTCTACTGAAAAGTTTTAATGAAAGGAAAAACTTTTTTTTCATCTTTTGTTTCATTTAAGACCTAGAAAATGAAAATATTAATTATACTATAATGTTTTGTAATCTGTCCATTGACATATGACAAATTGGATATACTATTATTGAGTATTTAAAAGTTTTTATATTGCAGTCTGTTTAATAAAATTTTAAATGAAAAATATATTTACAATTTACTACATCTACAGCTTATTATATATAAGTACACCCTGTATAATCTATATAAACCCAAGTATATAATATAGTATGAATATTTTAAAGTTATATAGTACATTAATATAGAATTTTTTCAAATACCTGAAGCGGTGTATAGACAAAAGTTATGTACTGACATCGTTTGTCTTTCTTTTGTTAATATTATTCCGGTTTATTTGGGACAGAGGATATACTAATATTTTCATATACTTCTTTTGAGAGTTACTTCTGCCTGTCTTCTTTATTCCCTTCTTTCAAGCTCGATATTCGGTCTTGGATGAGGGTTGTTAGCCACAGCATTACTGTCGTTCGTGACCTAACCATTTTTTCTTTCTTTTGTATGTTTTCAGGGAAATGCAACAAGTTTATACAAATGAGTTGATGTGATTTTATCATAAGAAGTAGTTATAGAGAGAAGAGATATTAGAATTATATGAAGATTATGTACCTAACTCTGTGATATTTCGGATTATTCGATGAAGAGGTCATTTGGGAACAGAGGTTGAAAATGTCTTTGTTAAGCGTCACCGGTAAGTGTTTCAAATTAATTTTTCTCTTAGATTATAGCAAGGCTTAGAATATAACCGGTTAACAGTATAGGGTAAAAGAACTCAAAATTCAGTATAATATTGACAGAACATTTCTAAACATTTGTAACAAAGATTAAACAGTATTTCAGCTTTTGTCATGAGTCCTGGCTCTCAAGCACAGACACTGCCCTGAGTATATTAATTTTATATAATATATATATATATACTATATATATATATATATATATAATATAATAAATAAAATAATAATTCTATAATAACCTAATTAAGAGCAAGATTGACTTATGTTTGAGTATGTCTTTGTCACTCGCACAAATCAAATATGAATGCTATTGTTTTTATATATTTTCAGACATACCCTTTCGAGTCAATTTTTATACAAATATAAATATATGGTTCATTGGATAATAATAAAAGTAGGTTTCAGTTTTCAAAATCATAAAGCCTTCGGTTTTATAGATAAAACAAAAAAGAAATTATTCTTTCCTCAATAAAAAACCAAAACAATAAAAGAAAAAGACAAAATAAAACAAAAGAACACACACATTCTCATATTTGTATATTAATATAAATTAATATATATAGTTGTTGACAATGCTACAAAATAAGCTTCAATAATTGTATTCAATTTATTAAGACAGGGATGAGGAACACTCGGTCAAGCATTTCTAATATTGTATTTAGTTTATCGACTTTCCCCATCTGTATATTGTTATATAATTAATTATAATAAGATTCTATTGCATACTAAACCCAAATAATTTTTGGTGATGGGTTACTCACTTATCGGCGACTTGTTCAAACATGCAATACGAACGCGCCGTGTCTATGTTTGTTTGTGTTGCCTTCTGTCACACAATCAGTCAGACTGGTAAGCTGTTAACTACCAATTTAATCAATTCTTGTGTTTCTTGAAAGGTGTGAGTATAATATTATTGTCAAAAAGATAATATGAGTTTTTATATATTGAAAATCAAGTTTTCCTACAAATTTGTGCGACTGTCCAACTTTATGTGCGGTCCGCCAGAAAATTTTAAAATTGGCAGTTGATTCAAAAGGTTGCTTTAAACATTATGTCAAAATTTATAATGTTTCAATTGAAGCTATGAGCTTAATATAAAAATTATATATTTTTTTAGCTTTATTGTTCTTAACAATTCGACAGACCGATAGGTCCTAACTTGAAGAGAAAAGATTTTCCAAATTCATTCGCGTGTATGAGTTCCGAAATGAACATTTAAAAATCAGTGTTTCGTATTCACCTTTGAAGTATTTTTTACTTGGCAAAGCTTTATCGACTTGCATCTGTTTATAAACTCAGGCGACTCAAAAGCTTCCACTGAGGCGTTTGTCAGAATCGGCTTTAACTGACTTTGGCCTACTTTTTTTTAAAGTAGTTGGAAATTATCGTTAAATCGAAAACCGATTAACTTCATTCCCTCGTTGGGTTGGATTTAATTAGATAAAACTGCATAAATTAATTATTTCTAATTAGGACGAGAAACTACCCTCTTATGTGCTTAAATAATTTTTCTCGGAGCTTTGTCATCTTCCACGACATCATTTTATGTAAATCATATACAGCTTCAAGGTTGAAAATATTAATTAAACTTGTAATTTGGGTTGGGAAGTTTTTTTTTTTTTGAGAAAAGAGAAAAATTAGTTTCCGGGATCCAATCGATAAATGTAGGAACTGAGTCCATTGTAGCTGTAGAAAGCTCCCAGACGTGTTTCATGAGTGCAAGATACGGTTTGTTTAACGACGATGATAAAAAAAAAAAGCTGCTTGCGCTTTCTGTGTGTCTGCAACCGTATCTTTTGACCTTCTTCCTAACGTATATCATGTCGTGCGGTTTTTAAAAAAAAATAGGAAGAACAAAAAGTTTCGTTAGTTATTAAATTTTATGAGTTATACGAGACCAAAGGTTTGTAGTATTCGTGTTAAAGCGAACTGGACTGTCGTCAAAATTGAAAGCTGGTGTAGGGAGGAAGAAACAGAATTCAAAACCTCAGTCTTCCTGTTCGGTAAGGCGTTTGAGCGGCTGCTTTGTGGGTTCAATCAGAGAACTGAATCGGAATACCTGTAAAGAGCTTTTCTTGAGAGTATATCTGAAATGAGAGCAGTTATCGCTTTTCCAGCTGACATCGATGTCAAAATGTTTGTGAAGTTATGCGAAGATTGTACGAGCCATTTTCTCCATCCCGTTCGGTTCCCTACTTTCTCTTAAGTGTTTGGTGAGTCTTATGTATGGTTTCATGTTTAACATGCGCTTGAATTAGAAAGTAGTTCCTGAACCTTTCATTGAGGCCTCCTATGACCACTCTAAGATAACTGGGCGTTGTTGGATGGAGTAGATGAAATACTACACCTACTTAAAAACACAATGTTTTGATTACGTTTTGTTATACCACATATAAAATTTATGTTGCTCTGTTAAAGTATGTATACAGAAATGGAGTAAGAATTAAATGACTAACAAAATTTTTGTTTTCATCCACCTATCACTATCATATCAACCTCTTTCTAACACTCTGTCGATTTTGAAAACTGTCCTCCGTTCTCTGGGTCCCAAACTGTTAATGAATCTCACCCTGAGTTACCGAGTAATGTAATTTAATGGGAAATTTGGGGAGCTTAGGAAATTGACACATAACTCTACTGCTGGGAGTCTGCTGCTTTACTCTGTTAGCACTCTCCATTACAGTACCAAACGCGCTTATTTTGGCGCTAACACCATTAAAAAGTATTTTACACGTCTATGTTGCAGATAAAATACAAAAACTGAGAATTGGACATGGAGGATGGTATAAATTTAAAATGGTTTCTCTGAGAACATATAAATTCGCTTCCTGTTCTTCCTCACCTTAAATTAGTTAAAATTTTACTTGACAGTGATTTTAAAGTATAAACAAATAGAACGGGAAAGAGAAATTTTGCAAAAGTATTGCCAACTGAGGGGGATATCTCTTTTCCCATGAAACCTTTAACCGATGTCACGAAATGAAACGATTAGATTTGAAAATGCAAACAAAGAGAAAGGACACCGGATTGATGAAGCGAAAAGAGTTAATTAATAACGACAGAACAAATGAGTGAAAACACACACGCGTGACACGCGACCAAAGCCCCATACGAGATAAAAAGAAGAGAATGAAGATAGAATTTGGAAAATAGTCTCGCTCAATGAAGGAATCACCGCCGCCTATGACTAAAAACTTCGAGTCGCGTTATCATGTGGGTACGATTGCGGTGTGATTGATCGAGCCAAGAATTTAGGGTAAATGTTTTGTTAAAATTATTTCTCGAGCTTTCTTCGTGGCAATTTTCGATTTGGAGTTGTTTGAAAAGTTTCCGGGGGAGTAATCCGAAATAAAAAATTTAAACAAAAAGTGGTTGACATAGAAATTCTCTCTGTATAAGATGTGAATATTTACCTTTGACAGATGGCTTTGGCTTTTCCTTTTGATTCCTTTCCAACTTTCCACGCATACAGTCTTCTTTGACAGGTTTCTTTGCCTCCTTTGATATAACAGAGCCTCTGAGCTTATATTTTCGACAAATCATCTCTATATTTTTTATTTGACTTCCTCCACGGAACTTTTTCCTTTCATACAGTTCCTTCAATGCTTTTCTTTAAGGTAATTCTTTCTTTCGAACGTCTCTTGACCTCTGACTAACTATGGCACGTGTTGTACTGACCTATGATGGATTGTCACCACGTGTTTTCATTATTTATGCTGTTGACTTAAACTCTCACATAGAAATTTGTATTTATGCCAAGTTTTTCTGGAAAATTAAATTATTTATTAAACCATCTCTGTCAAGAAACACCAAGATACAGCACTATAAAGCCTTCTGCAAACACCAGGCGAGAATAAACTTGGGAAGATTCAGGAAGTAGGTCTTCAAACACTTCCTCAACAGAGGCTGGTATGGTTTTCAAAAATGAGACCTGAGAAAAGGAGTTAGAACAGAGGATATACTTGTTATATATGTTGAGACCATACTAAATTCGCGTAAAACAAGATCTGGTTATACTTTCTTAAAATGCAGTGAAATTGACTTCAAAAGTTATGAAGAAGACTTAAAATCTTTTGTTTAGATTTCAGGCCAAATTTTCGGTAGTAGATCAAACCTCTGACTCTTTCTAGATCGTCTTCTTCCTGGCTGTTGTAGCCTTGCTTTAGAGCCTTGGTACTCAAACTGCGGCCCACTAAGCTCTACTGAGTGACCCAGTGGAATCTGATTGAGTGAAAATTTGTGAAACGTCGATTCCTCATTGTTAAGTCTGAACTATAGTGCCTGACCAGTACGAAAATGTTCGGGTCTCTACTCAGAAACTGCTAACATTGTTTGTCTCAACATATCTTTATGAGGCAATGTACAGAATATACAGAAACAGATAGAAAGATGCACATTCAGATGATGCCCTGAGGGTGGACTGTATGTGTCGAAAGCCGGACTTGTAAAAGCTTTTTTTGGTAAGTCGTGTGGCCCAGTCGCAATTGAAATTTGGCTCGGGAAGGAAAAAGCTTAAGTACCAAGGCTTTAAAGGATACACAAAGACTGAAGAAGAGAGTATAAAACACGAGTTTTAGGACAAACAAAAGTTGAAAAGGGACAAAATGGATGGAAGAGAGAAAGACAGAACATAGTCAGGAGATGAGAGAGTATTGGAGGAAAAGAAGAAGACCGAAAGAGAAGTAATAGAAACTCACGTGGGCCAAAGATTTTGTTTGTGGTCTACTTAGGCAATTTAGAATATCTATTCTTCAAAAACAAGTAACTACAGGCTTGGGAAAGTGACCCAAATTTTAAACAACAGATTTAAAGCGGTCATCTGTGAAAAATAAGAAAAGAAAACAAGCCCACGCTTCGAAAAGGGTCCTCAAGTTGAAAGGGATGACGGTAACTTAACCTGTAAGATCTTTCTAACACACACGCACAGGATTTCTAAATTAGTCATTCGAATAGGTTGGATGGTTTCTCAACGACAGCATTCCGATTGCCCTCGTTAACGCTTCAATTCCTATCAAACCCCGATTCATTTCTGTTGTTCATTCTTGTATAAAGGATTTATAGTTTATTTTTAAGCCCAACTTTTGCGTGATAATCTTTTTTTGTTTTCTCTACTCCTTTACTGCCCCCCGGTGCTTTTTTTCTGTATTTCTTTCTTCCCTCTTTTGTATCCGGTCGACCTCGACATACAAACTAATGGGAAACTAAATTATTTGCCTCTCGAATGTTTTTTTTTGAAAACTCCCATTTTTTTGTGGTCTTCTCATTTCTGGGTTAGTTGGCCGGTAGAATTCATGACCAACATCCCTCCCTTTTCTACCCTTGCCACTCTCCTCTACCCTCTCTCTCTTTCTAGCTCTGCACTATTAATTTATGAAGGTGGCTTTTTTAAATGAACCTTTTTTTCTAGCAACGACTTTAACTGCTTCGATTTCATAAATCTTTTCGCTTAAATCCGAAGAAGAAACGCCTCTTGCATTTTTCAGTGGAGGGATTACTGATTCTGTTTAAACTTCACAAAGTAAAATAAAAATGAGGGCAACAAAAAAAAATTGTCTGGTGTGAATAGAAAGCAACCGCATAACTTTTAAGAAAAGAATAAATTTGAAAATTTAAAGTTGAATCTTTTTGAAGAAAGTTTTTAAATCTCAAAAAAGAAGTCGGCGCTCCAATTTGTTTTTTCTTCCGTCCTAAAAATAGAACTTTCTAAAAAGTTTTAACAATTTTAAAACAATAATACAATTAAATATTGATAAAAATCTGGGGTCCAATAAAAGAGAAGAACGAATATAGGAGACGCCATAACACAGAACTGTACCAACACATAACAAAGACATCTGACGTCATTAGAAAAAGAAGAATCGTCTTCTACGGGCACATGGACCCAGAGAGACTGACCAACCAGATCTTCACACACTTCCTGAAGAGAAAATTAAACCGGCGTGGTTCGTGGAAACAGAGAAAGACTTGAAAGAGACAGGAATCACAGCCGGAGATCTGCACCTAAGAGATACCCTGAGGAAGAAAATAGAAGAAGCAAATTCTACAGGAAAATCCGAAGCTAAAAACAGGAACAAAATGAAGGGAAGAGAGAGAGAAGGAACATGACAGAGTATTGGAAGAGGCGAAAAGAAAAAGAGAAAAAAGTTGAAATAGTCCTAAAATGGCCGAATCGAAAAAAAAATTAAAGTTGATTCAAGTAGATAATTTTTAATCAGCTGGTAGATAAATAAACAAATAGTTTCTCCAACGGAGATATTGGCAGGATTGATTATATTGGTATATGAAAATTGTTTTATGTCTAACACCGAAAAAAAAATCAGCAAAAGTCAGAAACACATATTTGTCTAGGATGATAGACAAGGGAGATGTCAAGTTGAGAATGGCAGATGAAGTTTCGAAAGCTCAACAAAAACGTCAGGCAGAATAAAAAACAAAAAAAAGAAGAAAAATTCGTCAGTTTCGTCATAACCGACAGTTTCGATTAGATTTTCGGCTGTTTCCGTTTCGTTTAGGACTTTGGGACTCAAGCTTTTTCCTTCCCGGGCCAAATTTCCATTGTGACCATCGCCACTAGGCCACACACGACATACAGTCCACCCTCAGGGGATCTGTCAGCCTGTTTCTGTATGTATTTTCTGTATACCGCCTCATAACAATATTTTGAAGCAAATAATATTAGCAGTTTCTGAGCACAGGCCCGAACACTTTCGTACTGGTCAGGCACTACAGTTCAGACTTAACAATGAGGAATCGACCTTTCAGAAAATTTCCCTCAACCGTTTTCCACCGGGGCATTCAGTAGAGCTTGGTGGGCCGCAGTTTGTGTACCAAAGGTTTAGAAAGTCCACCACCGAGAGAGCTTTGATTTATATTTCTATACAGCCAACAAAACACCAAAAATACTCAAAATATGATATCAGGACCGTCGTTCCGGTTTTCTAGAGGGTGGATAACAAATTTATTTTTATATATTTTTAAAATATATATTTAAATACTGTTATAAAATTAAAAAGACCAACAGCAATTTAGATAAGCTCTACAGCTCTTTTATGTTTTATGTCTGCAATTCCTCCAAAGATAGGATGGTATTGGTTAGAGAAACTGAAATAATAAATGAGGTTTACAGTACTTGATAATGATATTTTTAGCGCAAGCACCAGTCGATAAAACTGGAGGCTAATCGCTTCAGAGATTTAGTTCCCGCCACCCCCACCGCCCATTTCCACCCTTCACCCCCGTCCGCCATTAAGCCTGACAAACTCTCACGATTACATGATTTATCGATTTTTTCGAGGCTTATTTTTCTCGTCGTTTGATGTGTAACACACACAAAAAATTAAAGCTTCCTCCTGTTGGAGTGAGGGGGTTGGAGGAGGAGGAGGAGACTAAAGGGAAAGTTAAGAGAGCTCTGTTCCGGGGGTGAGATTTTTAAGGTATCAGCAGAAAATAATTAGAAAGGAATAATGAATTAGGAGGAAAGGGTTTAACTTCCGCGGGTAACGTGAGAGCTTTTGTTATGAAAATCTGTCTCGAAAGCTGTCACAAGTGTTACTCCTCGCGAAAGTTTTAATATGTCCTTTTATTTAGTACCTGAGGCAATTTCGGGTTTGATGAATGGGTCTTAACGGATGTGAAGGAGCATAAATTGTAATGAGATATTATTTTTAAAAAGGGACATAAATTGGCCGAGTTGAAAAAGCTGTCGTTGTCTCTCTCGTATACGGTAAAACGGAAGCGTGTGGGTTTGTGTCCATGCTGTGAAACTGTGTATGCTGTATTTAACTCCACAGTTTTTAAACTGTTTTGAACTGTTCCCTTATTTACGGAATGTATTCTTTGTACACGTGTGTCTCTAAAGCGAATAGGTGAACAACAGGAAAAAAATCTGCCGTGATGGAAGGGTTATACGTAGTAAAATATTGACGAAAGAAACTCTCCAAATTTCTGCCTCAATTTTATTAGATAGACTGGAAATAATGTCGCATTCGTGTGTTACACTTGATATATAAGTTACGGTAAAAGTGATAAATCAGGCTAATAAAAATATATAAAATTTCAGGCGATTATTCATAATCACCAACTTAGCTCTGTCAATGTGACAAATTACTGAATATTTATCACATTTACCGGCTAGTTTATAAAATCTCCAACTCAAAATGGTAAATATAATCAAAATTCTTGGCTTCTGTCACTTCTTCATCTCTAGTATGCCCCGATTCTTGTTGGAAGGTTTGTTCACTGTTACTGATGAGAACAGCTGCTTGAGTGACTTGCCTTTTGCCTAAAAAAGTGTCAGAAACCAAGCGCGTGAACAAATTTTTATTAATTTCCTCATCACTAGTTGGAGATTATATAAACTAGTCGGTAAATGTAATAAATTTACGGTAATTTGTCACATTAACCTGGCTTAGTTGGTGATTATGAATAATCTCCGCTAATTATATATATCTGCATGATTTATCACTTTTACCGTGGCATTTATTTCCTAAATTACTTTCTGTTTCACATAATAGTTTATAGAAAGTATAAATATAACCCATTTATGTTCTTTGCGGTTTTATGGTACAAACACACAAACATGATGTTTGCCGAATGTGGCGCTTAGCGTTGAGGAAAGCGCCAGTGACGTCACGACTCATGCCAGTAAATAATTGAGAGGAGAGTACCGTTCTAAATGGTAATGGCGGAGTAGCTACAGTTTGGTCGATTCAATATATAATATTTAGTCCAATTCAACGAGATTAGTTTTGTGCCTATAACACAAATTATACTAAAAGTATACGCTTTACTAATAAATAAATTAATAGCAAGCATCCGCGTGGGTTTCGCATAAAATCGAGGAAGAAATTGTTGTTCAACCGAGCCACGTCGGATGGTTAGATTGAAGAAATTTTTATTGACTGTGGGAAAAGGTTTCGGTTCAAATTTGACAAGATTCGGAAGGTGGAAATATGACTTCTTGCGCTTCTATATGGAAGGGAAAAAATTGTCATCGTGGAAAGGGATTCGTAAAAAGACCGAAGCTCTTCAATTGGTTTAATAGGGAAATTCACTTCTTTTTCAATTTCCAGAAACTAACGAGAAAGTAAATTTTAATGCGATCAGGTTTTTCACATCTCTTCCTCTCTCTCTCTCTCTTTTCCTTTGATATTCTTTCATTTCGGAAACCATGACCTTAAAAAAAGCTTATTACCTTTACACGCCGGCGTACGTTTTGTTTAAAAAGAGAGACTGAGATCCAATTTTTATACAACACATCCCCAGATAGTCTTCAAAAGAATTTATACGGAAAGCAGTTTATACTTTATAATTCATCATTAAAATAATGAAGTTTTCGTTTACTTTTTCCTTCTCCGTCATGACACGAAAATTGAACTTCCCCCGATCTTTCCTTGAACTTGAATAACCCGTGGAGTTCACTCACTTTTAAAATGAAAAATGGGCGAAAAGGCTTTTTTTACGCGCTTTCACGTGGGCGAATCGTCAGCGTGTCGCTAATCATTTCTTTTGTTAAAAGGTTTTCCCTTTTTAAAAAAATGGAAAGAAGGCGGTGGGTGGAGAAAGGTTATGATTACCACTCATTTCTCGATTTCGCTTTCACTTATTAAATTAATATTTATGCGAATCTGGGACTTTCGTATAAAAACGGGGAAAGTATCCAGGGGATTGTTTAATCGGTTCTTAGTCTTGGATTTATAGACGGGAGTCATGAAACGACGACTGTAAAGTCGGGGCGAATGAGTGTCCTTGAAAGTTTACATTCAGACAACTTTTCCTGTCGGTTTCCGTAGACATTGTAATACCGGTATTCACAAATTTAAATATTGGTCTTTTCGGTATTTGCTAACTATAATATATAATTATAATGAAAATAAATAAAAAGAAGGAAGTAAACTAACCAAATTAAATTTTATAAAGTTTATACTAAATTTTCTTTAAAATTTTTACTTTAAAACCTCTTCACCTTTAGAAGAATTTTGTACAGTTATGAAAGATGATGATGATGATGACACTAATACCGATAGTGAAATTGTCTCTTGAACCAAAATTATAAAAGGCGATACCTGAAAAATTTTAATACACCAAATTACTATACAGAAATCATATATATCCAGAACCACCCGATGAAAAATTGATTTATTTAAAGATGAGGGATTTAGAAGTTAGAAAAGTTATATCGCTAACAGTATCACTGCTAACAGTACCACCAACACCCATAAATTTGTATAAAATTTATGGCTTAATGACAGTACAGTTGATAGAGTATCACATTTGTAGTAGTACCACAGACTATGTAAGATGTTCCTTGTTTCTTTACTTTATGTAAATCTTTATTGACTGTTTTTTATTTATTTATTTTATTTCGATCAGCACATCCTCAGACCACGTTTTCTACTTTCTTTTCCAGGATGTTTAGTCTTTGTATATCTTCTTTTGTAACCCCTGCTTCTTTTAGTTTAGACGTATCACGCCAGCTTTGTTTTTGGGTTGAGAAAATTTTTGAGATTCTGGTTGGTCAGTGTTCCTGAGTTCATTTTTGCCAGGTGTCCGTAGAAGATTCTTCTCTTTCAGTTATTTTTGGTATATGTTTGTATAGATTATGACGTCATCAATCTTCGTTATTTTCTTTGATATGACCCACCAAATCTTTGTGACAGTACAGTTTTCTCAAACAGTCTTTGCTAATGTCTTGATGTTTGTAACAAGCGCTCCGGGATCAAGTCAAGTAAATTTATAAAAGTCAGTGTCTAGTATAAAAGTCTCTTCGTTATGTCTATCAATCATTTCATCCAGTCTCAAAAAACTGGTATACAAGTCAGCAAAACCTTGGACTTTGATCAGAATCGTTATATAACAAGACCCAATCTGGAGTTGAAGTGGGAAGCTTTATGTGTGTAGATGGGACTCAGTCCAGACCACCTGTTTTTGGACTACTCGGCCAGTAGTCTATTGCCAGAGGCAAAAGAAGGTATTGTCAATGTTAAGTAGGTTATAGAGGATGGATGTAAGCTGAAAGTAGCTGCGTTTTTAGTCTACTTCATAAAGAAATTGGAAGCAGAAAAGATCTGAAATTATTATAAACTAAGTGCTTTATTATTATATTATTGTATGTATAAACTTATTGTATGAAGTTTTTGATATACTCAGAAGTGCGTCTGAAATATAAATATAAAACAAGATCCGAACACCAGTTTTGAACTTTTGGTCCGATATTACAACCCCCAGTTGGAAGAATGTTGATTGTATTGTATAAAAATGCGAAGAGACGGAAAAGCGGAATCCTTTTGAAAGCTGAAATTTATTTGAAGATAGAAAGCTTAGAATAAGACACATACAAAGATAAATGAGAGTGGATAAGGGCGAGAGAAAACTGAAAAAGCTTGAAAAATCTAAAGCCGGGCAGAATTCCGCGGAACCAGAATGAAGAGCCTTAATAAGAAAGGTGTTTAGAGAGCGTTGATATTAATTTAGGAACCCTTTCAAAAGACGGAATAAACATTTTTTCTTCCAACGTCTAGTCTTAAAAGTGGTTTTGTAAGACCCCATAATCACCAGTTAATATCCCAGGGGGGTTAAAGAGCAAAAAGTTGAAAATTTTCCAATTTGCTCGGAGCAAAAACCGTCTGATTAATTATAACGAACTCGGAAAACTTTTCTTAATTTGACCTTGGTGGCGGTGGCGGTTAGAAAAAACAGGAAACAAAGATTTATTGCTTTTTCCAAGTGATTTTCTAATCAGGACAAGCTGACTAGATACAAAAAAAAGTAACCTATTAGATGAAGGGATGAAAAATGGCGGGGAAAAAGGTTAAAAGGCTGTGAAAGGAGATGGAAAGTGGAGGATCAGAAAGTCGACTTAGGCATATTTGTCAACGATCAGTCACTTCTTCCATTTTAATGTTCTCACGTTTGTTTTTGTTTTGTTTCTATGCGAAACCGTCTTAGTTAAAGTTTACTTTGAACGGGGAATTTTATCCTGAATAAAAATTAGCTCTCTGCTTTTTTTTATAATAAAAATTGGGTCAAATAGGTCTTTTCTCTTCCATTTTATTTTTTATATAAAAAAACTTTTTCTTTTACGCTTACAAAAACGTTGCCTCACCTTTTCCTCGTCGTTCCACATTTAATTATAATTTTTTCGAAATGGTCTTTTATCTGGTTGTCTATATTTTCCTTTCCCTCGTGTGTGTATACACCATTTTTTATTCCCATCTGCTACGAGGATGATGTGTTTATTCGGATTACGAGCCAACAGCTGACGCTGACTTATACTCAACTTTTGGATCAGTCGGACTATTCCAAAGATGCCAATAATTGAACATAAATCTTTGTGCTTTAATTTTGACCCATATTGTGCTTGAGTGCTTTTAAGACCCACAATGCCAATGTGAAGCGTGGAACCTGAAGAAATTTGACTGAGAACAGCTGGAGGCTGGGATAGCAGGACCCGTCCAAAACAAAGATGGCTAGTTCAGAGCCAGGACCAAAAACGAAGTGATGCTTGAGCTGGATGATTATAGGATCACGAATTCAATAAGTCGGGCACCTGGCGAGAATGCCATCGAGCTCAACCACCAAAAAGCTATGCTTCGGCACTGCAGAAGGAAAATTTCATGATCCCCAGAATTCGATGACTGGATGGCGTAAAAGAAGACCAACAAAAACTCTGAGTCCGAAACTGAGAGTTGTCGGCGAGAGAGAGATCCAAATGGCGGGAAATTGTAAAGAAGGCTGAGACTGTTTATAGCTGTAGTGCCACGGATGATAGTATAGGATATTGTTCTGGAAAATTTGCTTGAATGTCACCAGTAGTACTTTCCAAAAAGTATAATATAAGTATAATATACTGTATATACAGCAATCTAATATACTATAGCACATACGAAAATGCATTCTGTCTAACCAACAGAATCACATCCACATCAAAAACCCTCTGAACTCCGACATACTGTCTGCGAATTTTTACGATAAGGTTTACGAATCGAACTGAGACAATCCGAACGCACTGAACCTGAACCTCGTCTTTCGTAACACCATCTCTCTCTCTCTCTCTCTTTCTTCTCCCACGCCTCCTTTTCTTTCGATTTTTCATTCAAGGAAACACTATTTTTATTCTGATATTTTTTTGTTGTCTTTGTGTCAATTTTTTCCTCCTTTCATTTATTTACTTTATTTTCCCTTATCAACTTTATTGGCTTTTTGTTGTTCTATTTACGCAGACTTGTCGATTTCTCTGATTCATTTATCTACCATTAGACGCTACACAGTCTTGTTTTTATTTTTATTGTATTTTGGCGTGTTACATTTTGTTCTATTTACTCCGATTTTTATAATTTTTCCTATCGACTCGAATTTTCAAATACTGATTTAAAAAAAATTATTTTCGTCCTCCTCTCGTCGTGTTCCTTTACAAATTTAGACGAGTTAAAGTTTGTTGACCTGTTGTCACAGCTGATTTAGCGTAAGCAATTAGTTGACAAAGGCGTGTAAGTTAACTACTCAACTATAAATATTTCTAAAGTGATTTTATAAGCAATACCTACTTGTCTGAACAATTAATTTCATATATATTGCACACTTTTGTAAATAATTCATATCGTGAGTGACTAAAAATCGGGTCTTAACAAAGCGGGCAAATAGTTGCGGCGCATTTTTTAGTAAAGTATAAAAATTATATTTTGATAGAATCGCAAAATATAATAACAATTTAGTTCAGACGTCGGCAACCTTTGTTCGCTGTAGGTCAAAATAAATCAAAATTTGAGTGTTAAAGAGACGTTTAGGCCTGAAATACTTTGGTATTCAAACAGACTTTTGTAAATACTAAGATATTTTACTTAGTTTATTTTGAAAGTGGTCTGAGTCCATTTATTTTTAAATCGAGATATTTAAGGGCTTGTGTTTCAATGAATTTAAAAATATATGGTACATATGGAATGCTGATGAGTCATACTGCTTACGTGTATCCGAGGGCGTTAAATTTATAGTTGCTGTTAAAATAGTAGGGATTATTAAGTGAGTAGTAGGGGTTTGCTTATCAAGAATGGAGTTAGGTCACTTTCAAAATTAATAACCAGATTCATATAAAATTTGAAAGTGCCATTTTGATTTTCTGTAAGTTCACTCATTAACAGCATATCTTTCAACGCTATAAAGGCATTTCTACTAAAGAAAATGGAATTAGGCCACTTTCGATATAAACGATTCATGTATATACTCTCTTGTGCTCTTTGTTTTTTTCTCTACTTTGAATGAGTTCTTCTCCGATAAATAATCTTTCAGATCATCACTTCCTCTGAATGTTCTAAACCAGTGATGGGCAAAGTACAGCCTGCGGGCCAACTCCCGCGTTTAATCCGGCCCGCCGAGGGCTTATCGACAGGGATAGTATAGCACATGACTCCCTAGAATTAAGTTTTGACAATCAAGAAGTTTAAAGTGGATTATAGTAGAATAATTGATGCGTAGTCAACAGAATAAGCTAAACTAGCCGCGTAGTTTATGTGTTGCGAATTTGTGCGGCACTCCTACTTTAGTTTCTATTTTATGTGCAGCCAGCCAAAAATTTCAAAATTAAATTGGCCCGTTGATATAAGAGATTACCCACCCCTGTTCTAAACCTTCTTAGTTTCGTGACTATTTCTCTTTTCCTCTTCCTGCACTGCTCATCGCACCATTGATTCTTCCTGTCTAGATTGTCCTTTCTCCTAGATACCATTCTCGCTGCTGCTCTTTTGACCATCATGTTTAGCACCCTCTCTCCGTTGTCTTCTTTTATTACCATGTCAGCATCTACGCAATATTTTGAACACGTCATCTCCCACCTTTTTGTAGAATTCATGTATATAGTAAAATATCTTAGTATTCACTAAAAGTCTGTTTGAATACGATAATATCTTAGACCTAAACATCTCTTTAATACTCACACTTTGCTGTATTTTGACCTGAGGCCAACAAAGGTCACCAACCTCTGAACTTAATTGTCATTATAAAGTGCAATTCTATCAAAATATAATTTTTATACTGTAGGGAATACGACTTACATAATATTACTCTCAAAATGCGAATTTTATGTTTTATAATTTAGTTAAATATTATCTTCAAAGACAACAATTTGTATTCTTATCTATTGCTTAAGGTATCATAACGTAAATAATATTTCGAGAAAGTTTTCTTTAATACAGGAAAATTATTTTTTTATCTGATGAAGGAAGGTGGGTGGATTCCTTGGTAAAATTCGATTAGGAAAATTCCCCAGTGAAAAATTTTGAAGACTAAATAATTTATAAAAAAAAGTTTTTCTTCCTGGAATTAATAGTCAGCCTAATTTCCTTCACTTTATTCCTGTTCCAGAATTAAATTTTCAGTTTTTCAAAAGAAAACGCGAGGATGATGATTAAAAAAAGGCAGCAGCATTCACGAGTTGTGAGAAAGTTTATCCGACATTGTTTTAAACTTCGATTTTTTATTCTCTTGTTTCTCTACCGCCACTCACACTCCGGAACTCTTCTTCCACCGCCTTCTCATCCCTCTAAAATGAGGTTAGTGGTAAGAGGCAGAAAGGTAAAATGAGTGAAGTGTGAAAGAAAAATTGCTTTTTCTTCCAGTTCCCTGATCTTGAGTGCTCCACTTAAAATTAAAAAAGGAGGAAAATATGTAAAACGTTGATGGGGTACCTGTAAGATTGGAAGAAAAGCTGTCGGGTTTGAAATATTGAATTTTTTATAATGAAAAGGAGAAACACAAAAACCTGACGTTAAGAAAAATAAGTGACGAGCCCAAGGAACATTCATTTATTTTTGTTTTGTTTTTTATTTAAATTTCTTTCTGTTGTCGGGTTTTGAAAAAGGAAATTTTCTCAGTTTTTTGGTTTTATTGTCTTATAAATTATGCCGATAAAATAAATGAGTGACATTATTGAGGTGAAAAATGAGTTCGATTTTCTTTTTAACTACAGCGCAGCCCTCAGACTTTCTCTCCATTAACCACCACTCATGTCGATTTCTTTCCCAACCATGGTGACTTTGCAGGATTTTAATGTAAACAGTCCATCATAGGCAGCGATATTTGTTTAAACCGGCTGTTCGAACTTTCGAACGAAGAAAACCCTGACGATTCAGGGTTGATTCTTCCTGTGGCGGTCGCTGGTGATGAAATGAGGAAGTATGTCAATAGACAACTCCTCTGCCTTAAGATCACCCCTTGGTGAATGAAGTGTGATAAGGTTAAAATAACGAGACCACTGATACCTGAATTCGGAATAGTTTATCAAATGAATTGAAGCAGTAGTTATACCCCAAAGGGATTGACAAACAAAGAAATTCATTGTTGACCCATCCCGGCTGCCTATTTAACAATGAAACATTTTCTTAGCATACCTGAGCCTTTGTCCTGATGGATCATTTTACAATTCGTAAATATTTACAGGTATAAGAAGTGATTCATTCAGGCTGCCTTTTGTAACATCTTCCTTTTCTTTTTGAGCCTCTTGGCCTTGAGCAGAATGAATCACTTTACATTGAATTAAATAAAATTTACATTTCTTGGCCGCAAATCTGAACACCGGGGATGACCAACCTTTTTAGTCAACAGGCCAATTTAAATTTGAAAAATTTCTGGCGGGCCTCACACTTAGTCTTTAATTACCTTCTGGACGATAATATTGCACTCACGCAATCGGTCAAGATCCAAAATGTGTAGACCTATTTAATAATATTGTTAAGCGTGTGGTACCCTATTCGCTCGCACTCTAGAAGAAACTGAACTACATCACTTTGCTTGACACAGGCGTACCAACACTTAGATTCGTGGCGAGTAAAATCTGTATTCGAATGTTTCCACGACTTAGTTCCCTTAACACTATTTACACTACTACACGTACTATACTGTACTACACTGTTTATGGTTGGTATCGCATGTAAGGAATAATGACGCTACCCAAGGAGGTAAGCAATCCTAAAAAACCAATCCCATGTGACACAAAAACCGACCTCCAGCAGGAACATAACCAGAAAATGAGAGAGCAATGCTAGAGTACCTGAGAAATGGTTGATCCAAAGTGGCCAAATCGAACAAAAAAATTATTCAATAAACAAATAAAAGACCAAGTCTGTCTTGTTGGAAGAAAAGGGCTTGTAAGGAAAAAAAGTCAGCGATAGGCTTCATCCAAATTTTACAAAAGATCTTAGAAGAAGTTCGATTAAATTTACAAAAAAACAGGTCAGTTAGAGTTTTATTGCTTTAATTAGTCCGATTTTATTGTTTAACAGAAGAAAAAACATAAAAACAACAATAAATTATCGTTTTCTAAAACATTTCGACTAAAATTCTTTCGGGTAATAAAATTCGGAGAAGAAAGAAAGGAAAAATTTACATAAATTCAATTTCTCTCTTGTACCGTCTGAAAGGCTTCCTCACAAATGAAAGTGACATTTGACGGAGAAGGTATTTCACCGAGAATAAAAGAAATGAAGTTAAGGATACTTGACAAAAATAATGAAATAAGGTTTGAGGACGTTCGTAGGCGCATTTCGAAAACCTCAAACCTTTTCCATAAACCAATAGATAATAAAACCCCTTTTTATTAAGGGGAAAAGATAAAAAATCCGTTTGACCACAGCTCGTTCGGTTCCGACAGGAAAACTTTTTACAACTTTCCTAACCTTTTCCTCTTGCTTGGAAGGTTCCAGTTGAAAAATACAAAAGCACCTCCTTTTTTTCATTATTAAAAACACGAAACAATAATCTCTGGAAACGAATTAACAAAAACCTTTTCCCAGATAATATTTTTATGTCTTTTTCGTTTTTCTTCTCTCGTCGGTTGTCAAATAAGGCAAATGAAAATAACAAACTGGACACTTTCCATTTTCCGGGGGAGGTTAAAGGATTTTTTTCATTTTGGTTTTATATCTTTAGTTTCTTCTTCACGCTATTCCGTCTTTACCAGCTTTCACCCTCATTTAGTCTGTTTTGTATTAAGAAGGTCTGTGTCTAACTCACAAGATATCCATTTCGAACAATTCGGTCACTTGGGTATAACACCTATAAACACTATATAAGCCTATAACTCTATATAAACACTTTTTCGGTCTTGGGTATAACAGGATATGGAAGAGGATTCGAACTCACGACCATAACTTCTTCACTAGGTCACTAGATAACAGACTATCCACATTTACGTGGAAGTAGTAACCGTTTGTTTGGGTTTGGAATGTCTTTTGTATTATTGCTATGAAATGAGAGGTCTTTTGACTTCTTACAAAATTAAATAGACAAAATGTAAGTGAGACTTATAAATAACTTCCGCCGTTGGAATAATTCAAAACAATTTTTGGGTCAAATACCGCGTGCAGATTCACACCACAGACACCAACACAAACGAGCACAACACTGAACTGTTACTGCTTGAAACTTAAACAATAGGTGATTTGTTTGGTTTGTATTAGTACTAATATTTCTGTGTACGAGTGTATTGTGTCTTGGTACTGTGAAACAACGAAATTTTTAAAATCAAATACATAAGAGGTTCCTGAAATGAAAGACAAGGCCGGCAGGGTTCTAAAGACGAAAACAGATCTTAAGGAACTGGAAATCACTCACAAGACCTTAAACAGATGAAGGACAACAAAAAATGAGAAGACACGACTTAGAAGTAAATAAGAGTGTGCATTATTTATGAAAAAGACTTATCACCAAGAATATTCAACTTTGCTTAGGCATTTTCTAGAACATCGGATTTCAAAGTTTGACGGTACGCTCAAAACGTTTGCGCGTCACAAGTTTTAAAAACCCATTCATACAACTGATTCATAATTCGTACAGACAGACAAAGATACAGAGAGAGAATTTCTAGTCTAACGTGTGTGGGAAGTTCGGTTAATCTCGGTTCATGCTTTTCTGAGTTTTTCGGTGCATACCCACCTCATATTAATTATCCTTTTTAATTAAAACAAACATGGAGGCGCCCAAGTGTGAGTTTCTTATAAAGTAAACACGATGTGTTAAAAATCATGGGATGTAACTTTATTATTTTATGTCATTACGACGAATACGATACAACTGGTACAGTGGTACCAACCTAATAAAATACCTCAAGACCTCGCTCTGCGACGCGTAAAAAAAATTCAAACCATAGCTTACATTTTATACAAAATAAAAATGGATTGTTTAGTGTAGTGGAAACACTTCTTTAACGTTTGTATAAGAAGGGAAAACCCAAATACTGTATGAATGTACAGTTTATTTTGATTTTTGTTAATGGCGTCTGTATGGCTGGTTCTTGAATTTTGACACAGTCGTCTCCTGTCCTCAAAAACCAAATTCCACGGGACCTCACCCAAAAACCATAGTCTACGTTTGGCTAGTATCGATTTTAGACCATCATCAACGGGAGGCCAAAAGTATTTTGATAAAATTTCAAAACAGACTGGAGGATAAAAATAATGAGAAGGATTAAAAAAGGGGTGGTTGGGGGTAAAAAGCACTTTTTTTTATGAGCGGAGGTCTATAATGTCACACCCTTTCGATGATAAATTTTGCTCTTAACCATTTGACCCAGTTTTGGCTGAGTTCAGATGAAAAATTCGGAAGTTATGGATTTTGACCGAAATCGATTTCTTCTTTCAAGACTCCTCCCCGTTTAATTGGAAATTATGTATTTCATTTGAGGTCAAGAGTATATATGCCGCTCATTGAAAATATAAAAGTATAAAGTTTAAAATTTTCAGGGAATCGTTTTATGTGTCATAAATTATAGTCGGTGAGGATTATATTATAATTTTGTAATATTATACGAAGCATTGTAAATGTTATCTCTGCCGGATGATGTTATTAATACATAAAGTTTTGGCATATTCATTTGATTCTTTCGTTTTATCACTAAATGTATATATATACAGACCTAGTAGGTGAACTAAAACGAAGATGATTCGTGTTAGCATTAACCGAGAACGAATTGGCTGTTAGTAAAGTTCCTACAACCCACTGTATTAGTCACGAATTCCAATAAGAAATGATACAGAAGGTGTGGAAATTGGTTGAACGAGTTGAGTGAAAATACAGTTTCTGATAGAAGATATGTGATATGATTGTCGGCATATGCTAATGCCCTTGGAAAAGTCCCAAGTGATCATAAATAAACATATTCCGGATATGGTATGAAATAACGTTCATTTCCAAATAGAACTCTTGTTTAATGAGGTGAAAGTACACCCCATTGCTAAGGGTTGTTCCTATTCACTGGCTCTGTCACGTGCACCTTTGGTAAGAATACCACCAACGAAGTCAGTATTAAATATTTAATGTCCCACACTTGATTCGTCAAAACTCAAAGCTCCAACTTCGGGATTAACGTCAAGGGCTTTGTAGTGAGTCTAAAGTGGAATTACAATATTGTAAAAAGTTTGTTTTTAAAATTCAATAGTATAAATATTTTTGTGAGACGTTTAAGTCAGACTTATTTCGGGAACCACAACAGATGGTTCAACCAGGTGCTTTTTGATAACCTTGTAATAAGGCGATCGTCTTTGAACGACGACGAGACTGTCAAGATAGCGTTAGAGCACTGTGACAACAGCAGAGATTACCGATAATGATGTCATTTATACTATACCACAAATATTATTTAAAGAAGATCTATTTGGCTAGTGTGTAGGTTTTAGAAAATTAGTTGTGTCAAGGAAATCTATTTCGGGAGGGCGCAAAATATCAGTGAAGTGAAAACTACTTTCAGACAGAAAACTAATCGGAAAGACGAATCTCCATCAGCATTACGTAAACAGTCTCGTTTTGGGATCCGTTCAGTGAAGGAAAGCGGGAAAACCTAAAATTAGAAAAGGATTAGATGGTTTTCTTACATCAGGAACGAGCTCTAATCTGAAAACGTTTGAAATTTGATGCTAATTAAATAATTATCAGTGAGAAAATTAGAAATCCCTGTAATTACAGTGTTACAGTCTGAGACTTTCCTTCGACCGACTTTTCACTCCCTCTTAAGCAACGGCCGTCATCTTCAGTTTCGTTCTCACGTCGTCAACGGGAAGGAGGAATCTTTTGCCAAAAGTCACTTTATCTAACTGATAACAGTCTTGCGTTCGTTCCCAGCGGTAATAAATAGTCTTCGGATCTTCGTCAGCGAGTTGATCGTGCAACGAAGTTAATTTCTCATGTGAGTTGCACTTCCTATCGCGCGTCATTGCTTACGTCAGTCACTTTTCCGCCGATGGTGAACGACCGTTTTCTCTCTCTCTCTTCTCTTTCATTCGGTTTTTCTCTTCCTTTTCTCCTCTCCAGCCTTTCCTCCTCCTCCTTCTCCTCATCCTTTTTTTCATTTTCACGTAGGATTTAATATCTTAGCGCGAGATAAAGTTGTAACATTTTCATTCAGTTCGAGGACTGACATTGAAAAATTAGATATTTTCTGAGGTTGGAACCGTTAAATGAGTTGTTTCGAGCTTTTCCTTACTCTTCGATTTTTGTTGAATATTTTCGAGTCTTCAACTTCTCATTTTGTAGTGAATCATATAGACTATACCACTTCTTCTGACAATAATTTATTTTGTAGTTAAATATTCGTGAAGGTCTGGAATGAGAATTCTAACACCGAGAGTTTGGGAAAATTAATGAATAACACGGCCAGTTAAATTGGTATAAAGTTTATTCGCTGTTATTGTAACTGTTACTATTTCACACTTTTACTCTTAAATCCTTGGTACTCAAGCTTTTTCCTTCCCGGGCCAAATTTCCATTGTGACCATTGCGACTGGGCCAGACGACTTACCAAAAATAAACAAGACTACAAGTCCGTCTTTCGACGCATACAGTCAGTGCACCCTCCGAGCATCATCTGTATGTCTATCTGGTCAGCCACAATGTTCCAGAGCTCAGACTTAACAATGGCCTTTCATAAATTTTCGTTTAATCGGTTTCCACTGGACCACTCAGTAGGGGCTTGGTGGGCCGCCGTTTTAGTACCAAGGTCTTAAATCTTATTGATTACTCAAAATTGCTCTTCTGATATCGAATTCTCAACTGACATTAACGATAACACTTTACTGACTAACTGGCTTCACTGACAACAACCAACGATCGCTCTAACTGGCTGACTGTAGGACTACTCTGACCAGGAAGGAATTTATACTGACTCGGATGAACCTACCCTTAGTGCGACAGTGACTCTGACGGGAGTTAAATACCCATGAAACTTCCACAACTAATGGATTTCCGCCAATCTGACGGTATCTGTTATTTCTGTCGCTCTGTCAATAATTCCTTAGGTCCTTCCTAAACTCTTCATAAACCATGTTTGAACCTTCTGAAGTAAATATCTAAATAAATAACATCACAATAAATTAAATAATGTGTGACATGGAATAAATAAATAAATAAAAATAAACAAAACCAACCAACAAAGAAATAAATAAATAAAATTATAATTACGAATAATGGTGGGATAGATAAACAAAAAGAAAGGTAGTCAATGAAAAATAAATAAATTGATAAACAAATAAATATAATATAATAATATAATTCCGTTGGGTACTCTTCTCGGCCATTATACCGTTCTTATAAAAAAATTATAACATCATAAAGACATTCCTGACTGGTTCTTGACACACTCAAGACATTCCTGATTCTAGTATTTAAATATTTATTGGTGGTATTGACAGCTAGGGCCACTACAAATTTGTCGGGAAGGAAAATATATATCTAACTACAAAAGTTATGGAAACAGGGCTAAAGAATAAAATTATTAAAACTGAGAGGGATTAATAACACTAAAGCTAGCGGAAATAAGTTACATAATAGGCAAAATGGCGAGCTGTAAAATTTCCCAAAGAGCCAAAATAAAAGCAGGAAAAATCGGAAAACTTATTCACGAGCTCTTCGTCAGGTTCTCTCCCTCCCCACCTCTACTCTCTTCTCGTTTTTTTTTTAATAAAAATTTTGGGAAACTTCTGGTGCAAATTTAATTTCTCTAATGTCGTGTTATAAAAGCTCCCAAGTTTCGCTCGGAATTAAAATATATTTATTAAAACTTAAATATTAAGGAGATGCATCTGGTAAATTTCGAGCTTTCGTTGAACTTTTGCTTCCGAAATTCTTATCTCGCGATTTTCTTTTTTCTATTTTCCTTCTACCCCCGTAAAAATTGGATTTCACGTCTGCGAGCTTTTTTTGTTGCGTACGAAGCTTTAGGTTTTAGAAGTTATTAGAGTTACGATAAAAAAATTTTATAAAGTAATTTATTTGTCTAATAGAGATTTATACTAAGTGGAAGGGAAAAAAATGGATTTTGTCGATGACAAAAAAATATTGAAAGAGCTTTGGGAATCGGCGGGGAGGGAGAGTAGATGCAGGGGTGTATCCTCAAAGGTTTTATTAATTATGGCTAATTAAAAATGATTTGAAGCAATTTTTCCGGCTGTACATATAAGCTTTTTTATAGTCAGCATTTATTTAGTTCAAGGACTACCAACCGAAAGCTTCCTGATTTTTTGGTTCGATAAAATTTTGGTTTGTTTTGTGATGAACAAATCTTTCAGTTGTTCCGTGGAATGACGACAAAAAAACGCTGCGTAATAACCGCGGAAAAATTTTCACAGGCTTTGACGAGCTGAGAGCTTTTGTGAAACTCGAAACGTGACATTGCAGTTTGTAACAAAAGAGACGAGACTGGAAGCGTTGATTAAGTGCAGAACAACATGAAAACATTGATACTAATTAATTTTCAGACAGAAACTCAGCGAATAAGTTAAAAGAGAGGATACAAAGGTGTGTATGTGTAAGCGTTGATGTTGTCAAATCGATGCAAATGTGGAAATTAGAGAGGTTTTCGAAAGCAATTACGAAACTTTCGAGACAGGGAATGAATCGTGGTTGGACGAGATGAGGGTGTTATGTGTGGAAGACAAAAGAACCGAAAGATGGGATACGGTTTTTCTGGTGGTGAAAATCACGGACACGACATAAATGTTTGTGTTATGCAGATGTCTGAAAGAAGCTATAACCAAAACACGTAGGAGACATAAACAATGCGAGAGAGAAATTTTTCCTGAAAGCATTTTTCTAATAAAATTAGGCGAACTCCGAGTTCATCGTTAAATAAAAAAAAATTTTCTCTTCTCGAAAAAAGTAGAACTTTTAGAAAGTTTAAAAATAGAATCGCGATAAAAAAGCTCTCACCGTTATATTTACGGCGTTGTTAACGATATTTTTTTAATAGTATTTATGCATGCTTGATTTGTTAGAACCGTCGTGTGAGCTTTGAACGATTCATCACACGGAAGTCACATGTTGCATTTATGGTGAAAACACTTCATACCTGATACGTTTCAAAGGACTTATTTCCTTTTTCCTGTCGCTCTTTTTCCTTTTTCTCATGAACGGTAATTGAGAGTGAATCCGGTGAAAGAGTGAGAGAAGGGAGAAGAAAAAGCTTTCGGCTTTCCCTGGGCTTTTCGGAGAGAAAACCTTTTTACTTTCGACTTCCAATGTGGAGGATGACAACGACGATGATGATACGGGATTTTGATTTTCGACCTCGGATTCGGTTTCTTTTGTTTTTCTTCTTCTTCCTCCTGGAAGTAAAAAAAATTATCAGCTGTAGGATTTTATCGAAAGTCAGTGAAGTTGGTTATCATTTAGTTTTGATAATAAAATTTGTGTCAGTTTAATCCCTAGTTTGTTTTAAGCTGAAATGTGTTCATTTTTGATAAAGGTGATTCCTAAAACGATCACTCGATCGACAGAGTTAACAGTGTCAACTTCAGGATTCTATTACGTAAATAGTTCCCCACTTCATAGAGGAAAGTTACAATACAAACTACATATCATGAACTATACCGTACATGCCTAGGCCTATCACCTGCATAGTATAATACATACATGGGAGGCGTAGTCTAGTGGTTAAAGTTCCTGACTAGGACGCAAGTGGTCGTGAGTTCGAATCCTCCTCTCGCATCCTGTTATACCCAAAAATTAGGGGTCAAAAACGGGATTAAAACCACCACTACTATAATGCATATCGTAAACCAAAAACAAATGCATACACTACAAAGACGAGTAATATGACAAAGTATAATTCCATCAACTAGATAATTATCTTTAAGAGAGCTTTCGAATGCAGATAGTTGGTGTGAGAAGAACCATAAACCTTATCAAATAACATTATGAATACAATAGCAAAAACGTCTCGTACTTGGAGATAGGTTGTAGTTAACTAAGACAGTATTCAGCAAAGTCTTCATTAAATAAGGCGAAATGTGCAACATACAAATTTGAAATTTGTTTTAAAAGCCAATTTTTTATAACTTTCCTGTAGAGACAGGCTTTAGTGAGACATTTTTAACAAAATAATTTGGGTTAAAAGCACACTCTCGAGCTTGACTTTGTTAAATACTGTATGTCTCGGCTTAACTAACGACACATTAAATAAACCTTGGTATCATACTTGTATAAAGATAGTATTTAGCACTAAACACTTCATGGACGAGCGACGGTACTTTGCTGACCTCTGAACTAGATGGAAAATTTGAGTAATCAACTGTTAGGCACAATAAGAATGAAACAAAATTTGGCGTCGAGTCTTTATTTGTTTGGATTTAAAAATTTCGGTTTGGGATCTCATTAGTGTTCCCTTCACCACCTTCCAAAGTGTTTAGAACAATATTGCATAAGTATAGGCCTACTAGCATAGTGCTGATTTTATGAAAACAAAATTTGTTACAATAACTTTCCACAGCAAAATTTTTCTTTTCCGAATAGTTTCAGTCTTAGTCTCATATATTACAATTTCACACAACACAGCCTTCTAAGACCCAAAATACCGTGGTTATTCATGGGTCAGGAACTGACTTTTCTCTAATTTTAACCTTTCCGGATCCTGCTATTTCTGTCAGAATTTTTTTTCTGTTGCAAATAAATTTCTGTGTTGTGTAAATTTTATTTTGTTTGTTATGGTTATGAAACCTTGAAACTTTTGAAATTTCCCAAGCCCAAAAATTGGGTCAAAAACTTTTTACAACTTTCCCTTTGAGTAGTTTTACCGTTTTCTAATCCGAAACAACAACAACAAACACTTGAAAAAGGGCTAAACAGTTCGTCGTCGAAAGATCAGCAATTTTCTAAAATCATCACGCTTTTCCAATTTAATTCCCCGGGAAAAGTGCACCGGTTTGAAAAGTCGTTCGTTTAAAAATCGTCTTTCCATCCTTTCTTATTAACAATAAAAAGGTTAATAACGAAAACCTCAAAAGCTTTGGAAACCTTTTTTATCTATGTCAGAACCTTTACATGTTTAGAGTTTTATTAAAAAAGGAATTTTTGTTGTTTTCTAAACGACAGCGGCTGGAAAAATGTTCGAAATCCTTTTACCAACAGTCTTAGTAAATAAACTTCAAGTACACCTCCTCCTTTATACTATTATCCCTTTGTAACAATTCAAGTCATAGAATTTATCATATTATACGAATATTAATATCAATTCCGGGGGTTGCTTTATCGGGAAAGAACTGAATAATTTGAGTGGAAAAGGAAAATTTCTTCCTTTGAATCGCTTTCCCGAGTTGGGGGGTTAAATCATGAAAGGGAAGAGACCTTGGCACTGGCTAAAAATAATTTTTTTTTCCCTTTCTCGAATAATTCTAAAACAAAGATAGATGAATAAAAGGAAATGGCGAGCCAAGGGTGTAATTATTTAGGGGATATGATAACTCCGCCATTTTTATGCTGTTGTTGTTGGGTTTTATTTCTCCAAGCTAACGATTATTTATTCGGATAAATTCATTCGGCGGCCTTGAATTTGAATTTTAAGCCTTTTGAAATGTTTGCCGAATCAAATTTTAGATCTGAAACCGAATTAACCAGAGGAAATAACCCAAAGTTTGCTTAGTCAGCAGTTTCACTTATATAAAAATAGATGGAAGGAGACCTTTGGCTGTGGATTCACGGTTTTCGGGTTGGTTCGTTATCGGTTTTTTGACCTTTTACGGATGCCAGCCTTAAGATCCTTTTTTGTCCTCCTCCTCCTCTCTCTCTGCTAGTTTTGTTTATTTCATTTTATTTCTGTTGTCTTGCTTGCTGTTTCTTTTTTGTATAGAATATTTTTCACATGTTTGGAATTTATTTTAAAAATAACGAATTGCCAACATTTTTTTTTGTATATTATATAAATAAGAATGTAGTCGGCTTAGAATGTTATCGAAATAAAATCTTTGTGCCCTCTTCTTTTGGGTTTTTTAAGCCTTTTTACTTTGAAAAGCAGAAAAGGTCTCTTTTGAAGCGGGAGACCTTTCCCCTTAGTCAGGCTCATGCTTCTTAACAAGTCTTTAGTAAATAGAATGGAGGAGCAGACTTGGTTTAATATATTTTCCATCCTCTTTATTATTATTTTTTATTCTGTTATATTATTATATCTTTAAAATTACCGCGTTTACTAAAATGAAAAAAAATTTATTCGTTACTTTTAATTAAAATTTGTTTTTGAAGCTGGTATAAAAAATATAAAACTAAAATGACATAATTATAATGAATATATAATAGCTATAAAAGGTAATGATCAAGTCCCGTCGTTGATTACCTGATTAATCCATCACCACCTCAAGACTTCTTAATTCCCACTCCTGCAAAAGAGAAGTGAAGTCCTTAGTCAGCAACCATTGATCCAGGTTTTTGGTCTGGTTGGTCATCGACCTTCATCGGCTTCTGTTGAAACCCAGGCTACTGACTTGACTGTATCCTTCTTCACCAGCCATTGACCTGGTAGTTTATGATAGATGCAATCCTTATAATATAAAGCAGTTGTCGATGATAGATGCCGTGAAGGAGATGCAATAAATCCGCTCTAGTCCTGAATAGCCACTTCTGTATATTTACTCATACTGATAGTTCATATGAGAATCTGTATTCCCCTAACGAACGGTCTATATGTCTCTTTACCTGTTTGCCTGCCAGTGGTCTGTTCAATCACGCCTGTACACCCAGCTGTATGCTGTTATATTGAGTTATGAATGCATTTTCTAACAAAACATAAGTCGGTATTGTTCTTATTAGTTATATTTTCATTTATATAAGAAATTCTTCAGGTATACTGTAAGAGGAAAACACTCAGGCTAGTTTTTGTATTTGAGAGCTAGGACCAGTTGACATCATCTCTACAGTTTAGGTTGCAGTTTGTTAATAAAAACTTCCACAGAAGTTCCCACGCCCGGAAAAGACTTGACATGTTGGTAATTTGTATTTATACTATTCTTATTCATTCTACCTTTGATTGCTAAAAATTTATACTTTGTTTAGGTGAGGATTTAAATTTTTAGAATTAAATTATGTTAAAAGAGATAAACACTTGTGTGTCTCCACTCAAATTGGGTTTTGGTTGTGGATTTCGGTTGTCATTCCTACCAGTATTTGTGGAGTCATTTAGACCATCAATCAGTTAATTGACGATTTGTGTAAACTGATTAAAAAACTCCAGGGGTCAAATACTGGATACAAATTTTAAAAACACAAACACACACTGAGCTGTTCAAAATAAACAAGGACAGGAGGGTGACGTCACTATTATAATTAGAATCACTGTCTATGAAAAGAAGACATTAAATACCCGCCATAACTGACTCGGGAATTGTGGATCGAACCACAAAAATATATACATTCCCGCTTGTTATACTTCTAGGTACGATTCATCTATAGCACCTCGCTAACTATAAAATCAAGGTTATGAGGAAAGAATTGCGTGTTTATTAGGCAGTCACAGTGTGTGTCTTGTGTTTTGAAAACCGTGCACCCGGTTTTTTGACCTCCAAAGTTTTTCTAATCATTTTATAAAAATGACATTTAACCGCGAAAAGTGAAAAATCGAATAGTTGACAAGCTTTCTGCTCTTTTGTTTCGTTTAATTGTTTTTCTTTTCTTCGCATTATGCCGCTCTTTTGCCAACTCCAAGTTGGAAATCCTGGAACTATTCCAGTAACTTCTCGTACCGCACTTAATGCTTCTTGCTCCGTTCCAAATATTTTTCCGAATTTCTTTTGGTCTTCTCATTCCTACTGTATTGAAGGGAATAGACGTGTTCCTTTGAAGTAGTCTACCAGACTGTTGGATCGTTTTGGTTCTAAGGAACGTTTGTGATGGTCAAACATCTTATCTTCATAACTTTTATTTATTTATTCGTGTTATATTAATATTTTTGATTATTTTTTCATATCAAGTTAGATCCTAGAGGATAGGAATCTGTTCCGTTCCCACTTTTCGGCCTTACCAACAATTTGCTGTACGATCTTAACCCTTGCAGTCGTAAGTCTAATCTCAGCCGCCACAACAAGAAACCGTAATAATCTTCACTGCGTCGGTTTAAAAATTATCTGTACAACTACAATTATCTACTAAATATAATGGCTGTGGCTTTAATCCCGTTTTACCCTTTTTGGGTATATCAGGATACGGGAGGAGGATTTGAACTCACGACCATACCCTCCAAGTCAGGAATTTTAACGACTACAACAGGTCTCGGATTAACTACTAAAATAAATCAAAAAGAAATTGTAATAGACAAAATAAATATACTATACTATAATATAATTAAACAGATGAACTTATCTAATCCATCAACATGGAACGACCGTGACAAAAGTGAAGTCAACAACTTTCTTGGAGGTTACCATTATTCGGTACAATCTCGGCTCTATAATATGAAATATTATAGTGACAGTGTTGAATACATTTTTGAGGAATATATACAGCATACTCTTGCGTGTTATAAATCATCGCTCTTTCAACGGAAATGAATTCCGACCAGTAGGTCACCCAAGTCCAAATTCCATCCACGTCCGCAAAAAGGTGAAGGCACAGGTGGAGATTCTCCGAGAAAAAGAAAATTACATTCTCTTTAGTTTGATTTTCTAAATAGCAGCAGAATAAAAAAAAAGTATAAATTTTAGAATTCATATAACTGATTGCTTTGTTCCTTAGATCGTAAATTGAATTGTCGTAAGGAAACAAAGACTGCGATGTCGACGATAAAAATGGCAAAATGGCTCTTGATTGCCCTTCCTTTCTTTCAGAGTCAATAAAATTGAGATTTTCCCTTTCTTGCCAGACACGAACACTATCTTGAATGTTTTTAAACATTGTCTCGAGCTTTCGATAAATTCCTCTCTGATAAAAACAAATTTTTCTGTATAACTCCTCTCTTAAATGATTTATACTTATTTAATTTATATAGAGTGTCTCAAAATTACCGCGAGATTTGAGTTTTCACTGTTTTTTCAGTTGGTAATTCTGAAAAATGACAGTTGGTAAAAACAGACTCAAAGTTAGATTATTATTATTATTATTTATTTATTTAGATTCGGCTATTTTTTCTATGAATCATAAAATACATAGGTTAGGATTGCTTACTCACTCTTTTGTCAAAATTTGAAGCCCACAAACTTACATCATTTCTGGAATATTGTTCAGTAATGAAAACAAGTTGTTGGTGTTAAGAAATTGGCAACACTGTCAGCATTAGTGTGTTTGAATTGAGTAGTAAAATAAGTTGTAGTTGTAAGTGAATTGTTCGTTAAAGTAAAATAGTTGTGGTTGTAAGAACATTTTTTACTTTTAAAGCAGATTTGTATAACTCAGAGCAGAGGTTCTCAAACTTTTTGTATCGTAGACCCGTTGCCATGTTTTTCGATTTTGGTGGGCCCCTACATACCTGATATTGATTTTTGTAAATTTCTCACTGTCGTGAAGCTTAGTGTTAATAACTTTTAGGTTAAAAAACCAAACCTAAAAGTTAAAAACTAAAGTTTAGTGTTAAACCATAGGCACTTTATATATAATGTATATGACTTTATATTAGTATAATATAAGCAAATGGATACAATCCATTATTGTGTACCCCCATTTTCATTTAGTGGGCCTCTAAATTTTTTTCACTGACGTAGACCCCTTGCAGGTTGTCATAGACTCCTGGGAGTCGATATAGACCACTTTGAAAATCACTGATTTAGAGTAAGCATAAACCTTAAATGATAAAAGGGGATGTTGAGGAGTTGGCAACACTGTTAACATTAGAATTACTTGTATTAATTAAATAAATTTAATTTAGTGTAACTAATGTATTATTTAAAAACGAAATGGACGCCAAACTTTAATTATTTTTGAAATATTGTTTAGCAATTATATGTAACGCTCCATTTTTACTTACTCTAAACTGTCAGCAGTCAAATCCTTCCTTCCTCAGGGTTACCAACAATTTACTGCAAAAATGGCGGCGTATTCAAATCTTCCTTCATTTTCTGGTCCCCCTACAACAAAAAATTCTTGGTTTAGAACAGTGGTTTCCAACCATTCCTCACCTAGGTATTTCTAAAATCCTGATGCCCCTCTCTTCACACATAACTGGGGAAACCGGAAATAACTTGTGTATTAATTATACATACAAATATTCACTAGAAAACAATTCAATGTTAGTAACTCATCCTCGAATTACCCTACAGTCAGCCGAAGGACACACGTCCTGTCCATGACCCACCAAAATATTACGATGCCTCACGTTATGAATGACGAGTTGAGAAAGTTATAAAGATGAGTAGGAGGCGTTAGTGTACTGTAAGAAACTGTTATATAATTTTATTCAGTATTTGTATATGATATAATAACATCGACGGAATGGAAGCATCAGTTTTACGCTGTTCTAAAAGACCTGTTTCACTTGACGCCCACGTGGATTCATTTCACCTCTTCCTTCTCAAAGTTTTCCTTTTTTTTTTATTAAGTGGAAAATTTATTTCTCTGGCTCTTATTTTTTTTTCTTTCGGTTTTAAAAAGAAAGAGTTTCCGGTTTTTCTCATTCCTTCCTTTCTCTCCTTTTGTATACTCGATATAGTGCGGTTTTAATTTTTTTTCTCTGCCATAAAGAAATTTTTCCAATGAAAGCTTGAAATTCTTAAAAGCTCCACCGAAGCGATGCGTGTTTAAAATATTTGTTTCGTTTTTAACAACATCTCAAGGCCGTGAGCTTTCTTAAGCGGTCAGCTTTAGAGTTTTAAATATTTTGACCTTTCCGATGAGGTTTTGAAAAAATTTTTGGTTTTCATTGCAGAATTTAAAAATGTTTCTTCCGCCATGTCGAAATTCTTTTTTGCCGTTTCAGTTGTATTTTTGGATTGTGATGTCGACATTTCTTCAAAATTTTTTCTTTTGATTCTGTTTTATGCCTCCTCTAGTACCCCCTCATCTTGTTTCTGTGGGTTCTTCTCCTTTCCTCAGACCATCCGTCTTCAGCTTGGTTTTTGGCAGCAATCCTCGGGGCTAAAGTTTGTTCTTCAGCCTGTTTATGGTCTTGTTGCGTGATTCTTCCGTCTCTAGGAACCATTTTGGTTTTCTCCTTTTATTCAGGAAGTCCTGAAAGTTTTTATTTGTCAGTCTTCCTGTGTCCATTCTACTCAAATATGCGTAGAAGGTCAGCTTCCGCATGACATCTGAGATCCTGAAGAGGTACGAGTATAAGTAGTCATCGTTGTGTCTTCTTCTGTATTTCCCGTTTTCCTTTTTGATTTTGCTGAGCAATTTTCTTCCTTTGCTTTCCACCTTCCATATCTTTGGTAAACACTCGGATGCGTAGAGAGCCTCAAGGTGGATTACAATACAGTTTGGCGTTCACTGACATAGCTCTCTTGCTGTCGATTTTTCTGTCTAAGTGGAATATCGCTTTCAGTTATTTATTTATTTTAATATTATGTATTGATTCCTTTTTTATATTTATATATTTTTGTGTTCACTATTATTATTTTTCTTCGGTTTGGATTCTCCAGAATCCCATTTTTCACCCTTTTTTGGGTATAACAGGATGCGAGAGGAGGATTAGAACTCACGACCACTTGCGTCCAAGTCAGGAGCTTTAACCACTACACTACTCCTCCCACGATTCTCCAGAATGTTCTTTCTCCTAAACAAATTTGAAAAAACCAAAAAGGGTTAGTTAATTAGATTTGACATAATATTAATGTGAAAAAATCGAAAATATGAAGCCGCGTGGGCTTAACAACAACTTAAAATGCCAAAACAAATTAGCGGAAGAGTCAGCGGTGAAAGGTTAATGGTGGGCGATTTTTGAAACCGAAACATCAAAAAACTTTTTCGAGTGGGCTTTTATAGTATAAAACAAATTCCGAGAAATGGGAAATAATGTTTTCACGACCCGCTTTTAAGTCTTTTCCCTTATTTTCAAAAAAAAGGAAAAAGAGAAACGGAATACAAAAAAATACAAATCACCGGAGAAGTAAAAAAGATAAGAACTTCAAACAAAGAAAATTGAAAAATTAATTATAAAAGTCAAATCTAATTAATTAAAAACATGAATAAATTAATAAAAACACCTCGAGTTAAATTATGGTCTTAAACGGAAGATCTCTTTTTTTTGTTTTTTAATTTTTCCAGTTAAGAAAGCTCGGTATGTCGGAGCGCAGGCGCAGCACTACAGTACCTATGTCACTCTGAAGCTTCAAAACGTTAAGAGTACGACGGTCACAGTTAAGGGAGCTAATCCATGTTGGGAACAGGATTTCCTTTTGTAAGTAATTTGAATTTCCTGTTTCCGTCAGCGATTTGAAACTGTTAAGGGGAAGGGTCGTCAACCTTTTTCGGACGGCGGGCCATTTTCCAAATAAAATTTTTTATGCGGGAGCACAAATAGTGCTTTTATATTATATACGAGTATAAATATTATTAAAAATTATAAAATCTCCCTCCTAGGGAGGAATATACTTATCCCAGACACTAAGTGTCAAAGAGATTAAGCTCTGTTGGAGCCGTTTCTAGTTTGTCGGGCCCGTGGTGACGATCTTTTGTGTGTCGTATAAACTGTTCGTGCTGTAGCCAGAAGTACCGCCTTCTGGAGGTGCTCACAGATTTGATCTCTCAGCTCTAGCTCTCTGATGGTCTTGAGCAATTTCCAGTGGATCCGGTAATGATCGGCACGGTCGTAATAGTATTCATCCGCCATTGTCTCTGCACTTGTAGTTCGAGATTCCGATACTTTGTGGTCTTTTCGGCGTGTTTTTGGACCAGGCTGTTGGTGCTATTATTATTATACTATTTCAGTATTAACAAGAGAACTCTATGCAGTTTAAAAGGAGGAAGGAAATATAGTTCCAATTTTGATTTTTCCTAAAATTGTATTGGTGCTTTGGCGGGCTCTGCAAAAAGTTGCCAAGGGTCACAGGTTGTCAACCCCTGGTTAAGAGCGTGATACTCAAATTAGGGTAGTAGTAATAATAATATATTTGTCGCTTTTCGGTATTAAAGTATTATAATATAATATAAAAATAATAAGTCGAGTGCGCCTTCCCTTCTTCTTCGTCTTCATTTTTCTGGTACCGTCTTCTGGTTTCATTTCTTCATCTTTTGCTTCTGCCAGGTTGGTAGAGGGAGTGATAGCCCGGTGGTTTCTGTACCTAGGCTTCTAAGGTTTTTCTCTTCTTTCTTGCTGTTCTTGATTTTGATTTCCCTTCTCTCTTATCACTAGTTCTTCTATCAATTTTTCCCCAACACCATTTCTTTCAAAGTAATTCTGCATTTCCTCCTTCCGTTCTGATGTTTATTCCTGCTCCGCATTTCGTTCCTTAATTCCGTCTTTACCTTCTTTTCGTACTTCACCAGCTGCCTTTCAACTTTCTATTTTCAATAGGCTTCTTTTAGTCTCTTCTACCACTACATCAATTAGGTGTTAAAAATTTTAAAAATTTTCACTCAATTTGACTCGGTTCCCAGAAACAAATTCTAACTGGTAAAGCGGAAAATTTAGACAACAGAACGAAAGCCAAAATTAACGGCACAGAAGTAATTGATTGCAAAAGAAAATCGAGCTGCACTTGTTGATGGACTTAATTAATTGAGATGGGAATCAGAGCCTTAATTTCATTAATTGAAATCGAAACAAGAACTCATCTTAATTCTCCTTTGAGAGATGCTTTCTCCGGAGAAGAACTAATGCTACAGACTTTAAATTTTATTTGTGTAACATTTAGCCTTCTCGATTTGAGGCATTTTTGTCGTTTCGCTAAGGCGATTGTCGAGTTCCAAAGAATTTACCCCCGACTCCAGCCGTGTTTGAATTTTTGGTCGAAAGAACCGGGGAAAGAGGATTCGCTCTTCTAACGAGTCAGGATCCGAGGTCAGGAATCGTGTGACGTTGGTGTGCGTCGTCGCAGTAAACCTGACAACGTGAAACGCCGACTTTTAAATGAATTTATCGATTCCTTTAGTTTTAGAAAAATTTTATATAGTTATAGAGTAACAGATCCTTCTAACTAAAGACGGACTGATATACTATAATCGGAATGGACGACTGTGTTTGATAATCAAACTCCTCACATACACTAACTGAAATTAGGCTACCGATACTGTCTGTGTCTCGATGAACTGTCTCTTGTCAATAGTTATATCCATATTAGCTAAATATTTTTAGACAATTTTCGGTCCCATCGTTTTTCTTTTAACACAGAAATGTTTCAAGACACCTTATTTCATAAATAATGCACATTCATAAGTCTTTGGTTTATATTAATGTCTTAAAGGAGATATTATAATCTTGTATTTTTACCTATTAAATCTAATTTAATAATATATTATATTCTTTCCCTCATTTTTATACTTAAAATGTTGTCATAATACAAAACAGTTTGGGGTCAATACCGCGTATACAGTTTCACGGCACAGTCACAAACACAGTTTACACAAACTCACAAGCGCTAACAGAAACAAAACCCAACAGTTACTGAAGGTGTCCACAGCAATAAAGTAGACGAAAAGCCCAAGTGTTTACATTTATACTTATAGTTATACTTGAGTTTTAATTCACCCTTTTTAGGTATGACAGGATGTGGGAGGAGGATTTGAACTCGCAACTACAACTTCTTAGTCTGGGACTTAACCACTACACCACATACTTCCTGCCCAATTGCTTAAATTTCAAACAGTAACAGTTACAGTGTTGTGTATTGTTTTCCTGTCTGTACTGTGAAACTGTGTATTTGACAGCAAAGTTTTTTGGTGTTACCCTTTCCCTCATTCCCACGTCATTATGTTAACCTAAAAATTATGTCACCTTAGGTTTATTTAACCCAAATGTCTGAGGACATGTCAAAACGAACATTCCATTGTGACAGCGTTATTTAGATAATGTTTGTGTTTAATTATATATATAAAAAATTAATGAGAGACATTCAAAACGTATACAGTATCTCTCTTAATTGTATTTAATGTGTTTTCAAAATTTAATTGTAATCAAGCTCTAACTTGGAGAGTTATTCCGACAACATACATACATACGACTTTGAAACATGCTGTTTTTTATATACAGATAAATATACTTGTTTGAAAAGGGTTGTAATTTTTTTTTAAACACAAAACGTTTGGTATATTATCAAAAAAAATATTTTTCCTTTTCAAATATATTTTAAGAGAAGTTCTGTCGGTTTTGATAACCTCGAAAACTTTTTAGGGGTCTCACAAATCAAAAACAGCCATTAACTCTATAAATAAACTCGAAAAAGATTTTCTAAAATGTCCGGACAAAACGATATACCATTCCTTTCCTTCTATCATCACTTTTATTTACCGAAATTAAGATATATAACGCGAACGTGCAGAAGTCCGGTCAGGAAAATTGAGATATTCGGAGGCTGGGAAAATTATGACGACTAGGTCATAAGCCAAATTCAAAAGAGAGGAACTAATTCTTCTAACAGTTCCAATCGTATAAAACGTTTTAGGTACGGTTTAGTTTTTGCGGTTGACCAGATGGTCACTAGTTTTCTATTATGAAAAACGATTAACTTAATTGAAATCATTTAACTGGAAGTCAGCAACGTGGGGTGTAACGTTTATACCAGATTTTCGTCAATAAACGAAAATTGAAAATGTGCAAAAATTTCCCGGGGGTAAGGGCTAATGGCGCATAAGTTACAAATATGGCGCCGTAATTTTTTGAATATTTTCAGTTGTGTTGGACTATCTATAAATTTCGAACAATGGCTTCCACCACGATTTCTCAAAGCCATTCAACAGTCTGAACGGTTTTTAGAAAAATTTTTTCGTTTTATTAAGAGGAGGTTCTAACGAACGTGATTTTCCGGGCTTTTATTCTTCGGGCACTAAAAGTGAACCATTAACCGAGAACTCAAGAAGGCGAGAAAGTTTGCGTGCTCTTTCTTATGAATTTTACAAAACAAATTGCCTAAACGAAACCATTGTTTCAGGCATTTGCGAAACCAAGTGCTCTCCTCAAGGAAGTCGACAGGAAAAAAGGAGAAGGAAAGGCCGGGCGGGGCGGTAGCGGGGGGCGGGGAGGAGGAAAAGTTGTTTTCCGAAACAATAAAAGATGAGAGTGGGTCTGAGGATTGAACTCAAACCGCATTTTTATCAGTTGAGAACAAACACGTCGCTCCTTTTTTTTCCACTTCTTAAACAAAAAACACGCTTGAATTTTCAAGTTTTTCCGCCGGAAATGGAAGATTTTTCCTCCTTTTTTATATTATATTTTAGTTCTGCTTGTCTAAGAAAAATTTTTAACTTTTTGTTGCTAGTGGTCTGGCCGAATTTTTAAGACTCGCCGCCGACATATTTAAGCTACTCAATTTTGAATTCTTCTTATATTCTGTTTGCTCTTTCATTCACCTGTTTCGGGTAAGAAACATAGCCCACTTAAGACCAGTTGTTAATATCAATATAAATTTCCTTATCAAACTAATATTCGCCTGTATAACTAACTGTATCAAACTTTGATTAGTCTAAAAGGCATTTCAAATAAAAGTTATTAATAATAACAATAATGGAAGCAAATAACCACAAATCTATAACGACAGTAATGGTCTAACAACTAAATGGTCACTCATCCTCCAAGACTTCTTTCAACCAGGACTTGACAACCTAAAGGAAAAACAATCCCAGGAGGTAACTGTGGTACCCTACTCGCTCGTACTCTAGGAGAAAAACTGAACTACATCATTTTGCTTGATACAGGCGTACCAACACTTGGGTTCGTGGCGGGTAAAATCTGTATTCGAATGTTTCCACGACTTATTTCCCTTAACGCTAATTACACTACTACACGTATTTACTGTTCTATGGTTGGCATCGCCTACGTCACCAAAGTGACCTATAACTCCCTCTGGCAAGAACATAGACAGAAAATGAGAGAGTATATACAGAACTGGTTGGAACTATCATGGTCCGAAGACGGTCTGATAGAGAAAAAAAGAAACAAGTGAGAAAGACATGAACCTGATTTCTACTGGGATCAGGGTGAAGTACAATCCCAAAATTGGTGGGCTCTGATGCCCCTAGCGTCGTGCGAAGTAGGAAGTTATATTAATAATATAAACTTTCTGCGCAATTATCGTACTTTAGATTATATACATCAAAACCTGGGTTATAACTCCTTACTTTTACTTCAATGGGAGTTGACATCCTGACGGCCAAAGCAGAACTGAATACGAAACTAGGAGGAAACCGTCAGAGAAGGAAAGATCAGTACCTGAAACAAAGCGAAGGTTAGAAGGTTCCAATGCTTCCTTCTTCTTCTTCCCCAATGTGCCACTATGATGGCATTGGGGGATAACCTCGGATCCATCTTCTGTCATTTCCGAGGCAATCTTCTATTCTTTAAATCAGTGAATACACTGTGAGGGTGATTAGGCCAGCGACAGCGTGCGGTGGTTTCCCTCAAAGCATCTGCCATACTTAATTCTTCCCATGTTGTTCAGGGCTGGGGGCATTTCCTCCCACCCCAAAAGGTATGGTTTTCCCGCCAGTACTGGCTGATTGCAGTGGTTTCCCACTGGGCGGATGGGGTCGCCACATCCCTACGCTTGTCCAATGCTTCCTGTGAAGAGCTATTAAATCGTTTCTGGGTCATTCCTCAGCCTAATGAGTGTATAGCCATGGGTTTCTTGTTGGTACAAGACCGACATAACCCCTCCAAAGCAAGGTTACAACGCTATTCTCTGCAGATTATCATAGGAAACTTCCAGAACGTGGTGTTACAAGTTTGAAATTCAGCACTGTATAGGGTGACTGTCGTGAGTCTTAGTCAGTTTTCTTACCCTTTTAAAGTTTATAAGGTAAAACTCTGTCTCTTTTACATCCTCCTTCATTAAATTTTGCCCGTCATACAGTTCCCTCTCTTATAAACTTACCAAAAACAAAAACGTTCTGAACTCTATAATCTCAAACTTTCCCTGTAACATATACACTTTCAACTAAACTTTGGTTAAAGCTCTAGAGCCTTAACTTCTAAATTTTCCGACCCTTTTAGCACTCATTAATCGAACTTTTGGGTTGTTGTTGGTAAGACTCACCCGGAAAAGTGAGTTCTTATATTATAAACATAACATTTTGCATGGAAAAAGTTAAAATATTATTTTGAAACCATTTCCAACCTCCTCCATTTTCTAAATTCACCACTAATAAGTCACGAAACACTCAACGAATGAAGAAGAATCAAGAAACTGTAAGAAAAGTCAACTACAAATTCCGGCAACGAGTGTAGTACACCAAGCGAGAAGGAGGGAAACATTCTTAGACTTGATCAATAAATAATTAACAAGTCAATTTGGTTTATACTGAAAGGAACATGGCTACCGTTGAATATTTAACCGATCGGTTTTGTTAATTTTCCCGTCAGAAAACTTTGACTCGAGAAACGAAATTATTATCGCTTTAATTAAAACTGAGATTTCGCAAAACGCAAACTCTTAAATTTTATATTTATCTGATGAAACGAATATACAACAAGTTAAAGTTGGGTAGTTAAAAAAAAGAAAAAGAAAATTCGGTCGTTATAAAAGTGTGGAGGGATGGGGAGGAAAGGGTGTGAAAGACATTTTGGGGACAAACCAAAATTTAAAAAAATGGTCGAGAAATTAAAAATAATTAATTAGTATAAAGTGAATTTAAGGATTTATAATTGCCTCTAAGTGGCGCGCATAATTTATATTTTTTGTGTTTTCTATTTATGTCGTCACTACAGAAACACGTCTGGGAAAATATTTTCGTTTTAGTGGTCGACGCATATAAAACTATACATCGTGGGAACATGAAAGTATTATTTTAATTATATTACGGTAAAAGTGATAAATCGGGTGGATATATATATTAAATTCCCAGCAAGTATTCTTATTCATCCCTAAATATAAATGACCTGATACCATATTTAACTATATTATATATAAACATTAATATATTGAAGAGTGTGGTAAATGAATGATTATTTATCATATTTACCGTCTGGTTCTGGGTGGGTAATCTCTTTAATCAACGGGCCAAATTAAATTTTAAAAATTTTTTGGTGGGCTGTACATAAAATAGAAACTAAAGAAGGAGGGCCGTACAAATTTGCACGCGGCTAGTTTAGCTTCTTCTGTAGACTATACATCTATTATTGTAGTATGAAATTCACTTTAAACTTCTCGAATGTCAAAACGTAATTCTAGGAGGCCATATACTGTACTATCTATGTCGATAAGCTCTTGGCGGGCCGTACTTTGCCCATCACTGGTTTAGTTTATGAAATCTCCTACTCGTGATACGTTGTTTCATTAAAGTTTGTCCACATGCTAGACTTCTATCACTTTTCAGACAAAGACAAGTAATCTAAGCAGCTATGCTCGCCAGTAAGAATGCACACCTTACAACAAGAAATACAGTGACACAGGAATATATCTGAGCATTTTTTAGTAATTTCGCCATTACGATTTCGATATTTTATAAACTAGACGGTAAATGTGATAAAAACTGAATAATGTGTCTTATTAACCAATAATATCGTATATACACTGCGGTAAAAGTGATAAATCAGACGAATATCTATATCATTTCCAGCAGTTATTAATAAGCACCAATTAAGCTCCGTAAATGAGACAAATCAGCCAATATTTATCACATTTACCGGCCAGTTTACAAAACATTTATCTTGTAACCTGGAAAACATTTCTTAAATTCCCCATGACATGTTTTTATTACAGATTTTACAAACTACCCGCTAAATGTGATAAAAACTCAGCAATTCGTCACATATACTGAGTTTAGTTGGTGATTATGAACAATCGAGTGAAAATTATGCGTCTCCTTTATCACTTTTACCGTAACATATGTATTAGGTGTAATGAAGAGAACCGAAATTATTTTCCGCTCAGTCTAATAAAACATTATCGACCGGCAATCCATAAGTTTAGTGTTACATTTTTATCACCGAAACCCCTACATCTCAGACAAAAGCTCGTAAGCAATTCAGTACCCAACCTTTGTTACTGGAACTCCATTAAAATTTCAAAATGTTCTCGTACGATTATATGTATCGAAGACTTGTTATACTCCTCTTAAAACGATCGTGGAAACGGACATGAAAAATTCAAAATCGGACGAGTCAAAACAGAAAATTTTATCTTCAATTTCCCATCTACCTGTCAGGGATGCTGATCAGTGATTTCCTGAACTCGTTTGATAAAAATTTATCATTATTTGAATATCCTGTTTTTTGAAATAATTTCTCCTCCCCCCTCTCCTGCCATCCACCACTCTCCCACTTCCTTTCTCAACTTTTTCATAAAATAATTTAAAATGTGATCAACAAGCCAATTAACGGGATTATCAATGGAGGAGCGATTCATTTGGAAATGAATCGGAAAACAAAGGCCGGCCCACGCCTGAAACAACGGATCCACTTCTGCTTAATTGCATTTCGCTTTGAAGATTTTTCCTTAGAATTAGAATATTATAAGTTATTAGGTGAACCGGAAAATAATTTTGGTTCTCTTCGTTACGTCTAACATTTACGTTATGGTAAAAGTGATAAATCGGGCGAGTATTTGTATAATTTCCGGCGATTAATAATAATCACGAACTAAGCGTGGGTAATGTGACGAATTGTTGAGTAATTATCACATTTACCGGCCAGTTTGAAAAATCGTGATGTGATTTAATCAAAATTTGGTTCTGTCTTTGGCTCCTGTCACTTCTTCTATTTTTGTTGGGAGGTTTGTTCGCTGTTACTGGCAAACACAGCTGCTTGAATTGCTTGCCTTTTGTCAGAAAAGTGACTCAAGTCAAGAATGTGAGGAAACTTTTATTAAATACCCCGTTACGAGTTGAAAATTTTATAAAATATCCGGTAAATGTGATAAATACTCACTAATTTATCAAGCTAAGTCCTTGGTACTCAAACTGCGGCCCGCGGGCCACATGCGGTTTACCAAGATCCACTGAGTGGCCCAGTGGAAACCGATTGAGTGAGAATTTGTGAAACGTCCATTTGCTCACTGTTAAGTCTGAACTACAGTCTCTGACCAGTACGAAAATATTGGGGCCTAACTGCTAACTTTGTTTGCCTCAACATATCTTTATGACGCAATATACAGGGAATACATACAGAAATGGACTAATAGATGCACATACAGATGATGCCCTGAGGGTGGGCTGTATGCGTCCAAAGTCGGACTTGTAAAAGCTTTTTTTGGTAAGTTGTGTGGCCCAGTCGCAATGGTTACAATGGAAATTTGGGCCGAGAAGGAAAAGCTTGAGTACCAAGGAGCTAACTTGTTATTATATATACAACAATACTACTTTCCGTTTCATGTAACATAAAAGATTTTTGGTAACCGGTCAGTCAAAAGTTGGTAGATAGACGCGGAAGGCGTTCAGGAAAATTTTTAGCCAACAGACAAATAAATTTTCCCGGTGAGAAGAAAGACGTGGGGGGGAGCCATTAAAATTTAAAAACCAAAAAAGATGGCAGAATACTTTGGGAACATCACACCTGTCACTTTTTGTGCCCCCTAAAGCCTATTCTGCAAAACATCTACTTTTCCAGGTTTTTCATTTTCATTTCTCATCCAGTTTTCGAAACGGAATTGGATTTCGACATCATTTTGGAAAAGTTTCCCACCGAAAAATATCAACAGAGGCTAATTTGGAAACTTCATTCTGTTGCATATACACTTGGGAATAGGCTCTCTCACTCCCAACTTTCTCTTATACAGTAACCTAGATGGCGTGAGTCTCGTGCGTGTTTCCCTTCCGCGCGCAAGTCGTTGCATTGGTTTCATTGCAATCTCAGCACTTCCGCCATTTCCACTCCTACCTCCTTCCATTTATTTTTATAAGTCGGAGCTATTTTCGTAAGCAATGTGACACGCTAATAAATTTTAATATTTAGACAAAAGATTTTTGTTTTTTGGCAATTTCTTTCCCCCGTCGAAACTTCTTTTTTGTGTTTGTTTCTTTCTAAGTCAAAACAAAAGCTTTTATGTTGTGTTTGTGTTTACCAAACCGGTCGAGGGAGAAGTGGCGGTCGGTTTGCCGTTTGCCGTTTGCCTCCTCTTCCTTTTTAATGACATTTAAAAGGTTTGGATTGTTACCAGAATGCACATCGACTTCCCTTCCTCGTTTTATTGATTTCCTTGCGGGCGAAACACAACGATTTTCAGAGAATCTGCATTTTCTGCGTCATTAGCAAAATTAAGCTAAATCTTCACGATTTGGAGAGAGAGAGAGAAAGAGTGGGAGAGGGAGAATGAGAGAGAGAAGTTTCTGAGATTTCAACTGAATTCGAATGAAGCCTTTTACTTCGATATCCTTCCTCAAGCTAGCTTTAAACTAATTTCTTTTGCGTTCAAAGTACGTGATTCAGGATAAGAAATATTCCGGGATCGACCTAAAAATTTTTCACCCTTAAACTAGACTCAGTCAGAAGTGTAGACACAAATTTAATTTATTTTATTCAAATTTCCGAGGCGAAATCACTGCAGGAGATCGCAAGATTTTGGAGTTTCTCATAATAATATTAACTCTATATGGGTTATTAAAGGGAGTATAAACAGGTTACTGCATTTTGTCGTTATCATAACCGGCAAATGTTCCTGAATATCGCATTAGCTTTGGAAGATTAGTTTCTGAATAGATTGTTGTTTATACCAACCCCACACGACTAAAATCTGCAGTATAACGGATTAACTTTATCAAGATATAACCTTTTCGAAATTAACCAAAGTACGTGTCGAAGAACTTTTCAGAGCTTTCGTTATCGTTGTACTTTTAAGACAAGTTTCCGCCTTCTTTTGGGAAAACCGTCGCATTCAAAAAGCTTTTCCTCGTTAACTTCACCTTTTTTTGTTTTCTTTTCTTTTTTTTCCCTGTTGGAAAAGGTTAATTGACTAAATTAAACACAATAATCACAATCAGTCATTATAACTCGACTCGGTTTGACCTTTCAACCTTTCCGATAAACGCATTCATTTATCATTTTATCCATTCATTCATTCATTCATTCATTCTGCCTTCCGTCGGGACTTTTTTTGTCAATCCGGGAAAAAAATTTTTTTCTAAATCCCTCACTTTATCCATCTCAGTGTTTACCATTCTTTATGTATTTATGTATTTTTTTCTTTTTATTTATAGCGAGACTAATAACGTCAATACGGGTTTGCTGGTGGAAGTTTGGTGTAAAGGGATGATCTGGGACCGAGCCCTAGGCTACAGCTACATTCCTCTGAGGGATATACAGTATTCTAATGAGGTAAGGAAATGAGTTAATCAAAATTTTTGTTTTTAATTATACGCAAAAAATATCAATATATATATCACATACAGTATATACACGACTTTTTCGCGTGGATTGTAAATTAAACTTGTCCTCCACCCTTTTAAATAATAATTTTAGAATTTGAGACGATCAAAAGAGCGTCATCAAAGTCAACTCCAATTAATGTGTCATAATTAGTATATATCATATGAATCATAATATAATATTGTACATATATGAGCCGTAAAAGCGATAAATTAGACACATATACATAAAATTCCCGGTGATTATATAATTACCAACTAACCTCAGTGAATGACTTATTACTGAGTATTTATCACATTTACCGGCTAGTTTATAAAATCTCCAACATGTAATAGGGAATTTAATAAATGTTTGTGCTGATTATGAGTTGAATATCTTATAAAATAGCCGGTAAATGTGATAACTATTGTGTAATTTGTTTCATTCACCAAGTTTAATTAGCGATTATTAATAATCACCGGGAAATGTATATATTATTGCCTGATTTATCACTTATACCGTAGTGTATTTACAATATTATTGGTTAATATGAAAAATTATTGAATATTTATTACATTACCGGATAGTTTATAAGATCTGCAACTCGTATTGAGGAATTTAATAAAAGACGGCCCAGATACTCGACTTCTATAACTTTCATGTGTTTGGAGGCTCTTAAACGGTTACTGGCGAGCATAATATTTTCATTTTATCAGGCTTTTCTGTTAAATTTGTCAAACTTATATCAATTTATTCTACGGTAAAAGTGATAAATCAGGCGAAAATCTATATAATTTCCTGCCATTATAAATAATCACTGATTAAACTTGATAAATGAAACCAATTACCCCATAGTTATCACATTTACCGGCTAATTTATAAAACATTCAACTCGTAACCTGCTCGAGCATTTGCTAAATTCCTATTACAAGCTGGAGATTTTATAAAGTAGCCAGTAAATGTGATTAATATTCAATAATTTGTCACATCAATCAATAATAGTTGCTGATTACAAAAATCGAATGAAAATGCGACTGATTTATCACTTTTACCGTAACATACATATTAAGTGTAACACACAGAACCGTCATTATATTCCGATTCATCTAATATTGCTCACGTGACTGCACTACGCACAATCACGTGGTTCGATATTTTCTTTGACCCAGTTTTTATCTTTGACACGTTTATGTATTTGTACTCGTTAGAAGAGACAACTTGTAGCATTCATGTATGAAACTATCTTCGGCATACGTGAAGTGACTTTAAGCCATTTCTGACATAGAAGGAAGGTTGACTTGATGGAGAGGTGAAGGAGGGGAAAGAAGAAAGTTAGAAGTAGTAGTAGGCAATAAATAGATACAATGGTCTGTGTTGTAGTGGTAAAGCGTCCAACTATAGAAGTTATGGTCGTAAGTTCGAATCCTCTTATACTCAAATAACTCAAATCAGTATATAAATATTTACATCCTTTCTGTGTAGTAAAAGATCTATTTCGTTATAGTAACTACCAAAATACAGTTGAGTCACGGTCTAGTCCTACCCCTGAGTATTACAGGATGTGGGAAGAGGCTGAAACTATTACTTCCATACTCAGACGCTTTGACCACACAATCACCGGCCTGCCACACTTATTTAAATATTTAAGATGAAACACAGCAAGCGAATATAGAGATCCAGGACCAAGAAGAAAGAGGAAAAATAAAAATTCAAAAGGAACAGTATGGAGGTAGAAACAAAAGTTGGGCCTTAGCAATATTATTAAAAATTGACTTATGACTCAGTTCGGAAGTATAACTTTCGTTTTAAGTAAACAATAAAAATTAATTTACGAAATTAATTTCTTAGGTCTACCTGTTCCAAGGTTTCAAATTTTTAATTACTCATCTTTGCTGAATGGGTAACCCTCATCAATAATTAATCTTTTATCTGCAAAAATTGTTCTTCTTAAAGTCTATATTTGTAATTAAAACTGAAGAAAAAAGTTTTATTCCCACCCCCCGCCTTCTTCAGCAATTTAAAATTAAAAATTTAATAAGTCATGAATTAAAAATTATATAAAATAATAAGTTCAGCGAATCGGAAAATAGATATTGAATTAAAGCAATCAAGTTCTCGATTGGTTTAAAACTGCTGACTCGAATCGCAGAAAAGGAAAATTCTAGAAAACCGTGTTATAAGTCGGAGATTAGGATCCGAAAATACGCTGCCACCATTTTATACTATACTGATATCATAAATAAAGGAAATGATATTTGTATGTATGACTTGATATAAAGACTTACCACGGTATCATCACCAAAGCACAACACAACCTGATCCTTTACGAGGCAGCACTAAACTCGCTTAGTGATCATGGTAACTGTCCCTCAGGAGCCTAAAACCGAGGGTTTATATTGAAAATGGTTTCCGGGAATTCGGGTTTGGTAATATTGATGAGTGTCAATCATACTTACGCCAATTGGTGATTGTTAACACTGTGACACGGTGGTGTCATGAAATATTTCACGAATACCATTGGCTGAGTGCCGGTGACATCACATTCGGAAGTCATTGTCGCTGGCGTTCTTATACTTATTCACACATGTGGACGATTACCATTGAAGTTCATTTGTTGTGAATTTAAAATATTGGTGCTCAGGCAGCATGAGAGTCAGTTCAACCGGCACGAAAAAATTGACATTTGACCTCCAAACAACATAGTGTTAAGAGTGGTCTTTAATCTATTTGAATTTACTCTGTAATCAACTGCACCATTTACTTAAACTGTGTTATCGTCTTTTGTTCTGTGGAACATTCCAGAAAGTGGTAACAATTCTCACCCCCTGTCCAAGGTCGTAAATTGTGCAATCGATCTTGATACAACCGACAGCGGCACACTAAAAATTTGGATTTTACAAATAGATACTCTAATCATTTCAGTATTGATTTGAAAGATGGATTTTATTGAGAGGTAGATGAGGAAGGACAGATGAGGTGGTGAGGGGGTTGGACAATAAACGACAGGAGAAACCACAGTCGGGTGGAGGAAACTTTCGAAACCGGAAAATACGGGGAAACGAGGGAGGCAGGAAAACAATCTCCAAGTTAAACCAACTTTTCGCTTCCGGTTTAAAATTTCTAATAACTCTATGGCTTTTTAATTATATCACCCGGTCGTTTTATTATCATAATTATAATATAATTTTTTTATATTTAATTGGAGAAGAATTAAAAAAAAAATGAAAATTTGTCTTTTGTGAGAAAGTGAGAAAATAAATTTATTATAAATGAAAACGACTAAATCATTTTCTCTTCCCATCCTCTCTTTCTTAGTATAATATTATATTAAAGAAATAAAAAGTAAAGAAATTAATAATAAATTTAATAATCTAAGCCGTTTAAAGAAAAAAAGGAAAGAAAAGAAAGAAACTTTGTTTTTGCTTGTTGTGTATTACGAGTTTCCTTCAAGTTTGTTTTGAGTTTCTAGTCGGGTTACCTCGCAATTATTCATAAGGAGCTTAATTTTGACGCCTTACTCGTTTATTTTACCCCCTGCCCTGCCTGCCATGCCCCCTTCCCCTTTTCTGCCTTCCCACACTTCTCAAAGCTCTCGCATTGTTTATAAATTTTCTTAGTGTTTTTGGCTTTTGATAGGCCTTAACAGTTCAGGCGAAAGGAAGAAATTCTTTGCTTAATTGAGCGTATTAAGTTTTAGTGAAGTTTAGTGAGGTTTTTGTGTGGAAACCGGAAGTGTCTAAGTTGAAACTTTTTAAAAAGTAACGATTTTGTTTCCCCGCTGTATTTATTAATTTGTTTTTTTTTTTGGTTTTATGTAAATTTGGTCTAATTAAGCTGAAGTCCTAATACACTGTTGCGATACGGTTTAGGTAGAGTGCGAACGTGGTTTGAGTGACTTTGCGTGAGACATAACAAGTATCGTGGTGTTTTACACTTAAAATTTTGAAAGCTTTCTTTTGCTTTCATGAAATAGCTGCTAAGTACACTCAAACTTCTTTTTGTGCGGTTTTATTTTGTGCGATTCCTATTCACCGCATAAAGAAAAATTTTTATCGTGTGTCCGATAACTATAATTTATAGCCATTCGTGAAGTTTTGTGCAGTATGGTGAGGAGACCTGCTTACTTCACCCAAGATTTGGTGAGAGAAATTTTTTTATCATAAAATGTTGCCCAACCTACCCTCTATTAGGCAGCGTTGTCTTTTGGTTATACTATCTTCAAACCCACAACAGATTTGAGACGTCAACTTGGTTAGAAACCGGTATTAGCTACCTAAAGTAGCATTAGGAGGTAGCATAAGACTAGGGAAACATAAAAATTTTTAAAATTTAGGTGTTTATACTTACATATTTAATTTCGCCATTACTCATCTTACTGACTCTCTGATAGTCTATTATCCTACTTCTATCTTGATCTTCTACTACTGATAACTGGTTGAGTTCTTCTATTTATATAGACCCAACCTCTGGTCATCCATTTAGGGCCTGCCGTTGTTTACCGGGAAGTGGTGCTCATTTATAGTCTTTGCTTCGGCTGGCAGGACCTTGCATTATTCTACAATAAATAATATTATAATATAACAGTATATTCTGAAAGTCGAACAGGCATACTTTGCCTTATTCCACTTCCCAGCTAGCGACCGACTGCCCTAGTGACGAGGAATCCATAAACAAATGGGTATCGAAGAGCTAAAGTGATGGATTTTGTAATTTTATGGTAACCGAGACAAGATGCTGACTCTCTACCACTTTAGGGTGAGCAGTCTGAAAATTAAAAGTTTTCTGCTGTTCGAGTGAAGCTTCCTACAGTACAGTGTCTTAATGCTCTTGATGATTGGCTGCGGTAATGGGTTTAGTTGTGTATATACTGTGTGTGAGGTTATCTGTATATTATTAGCAGTTATTGTTTAGTGATTGTGGTGTATAGTTCTGACTAGTTACTTGTACTTCAATAGCTCCCCGTATAGACCTAAGGGCTAAAGGAGCGTAATATATTATTATAAATATAATAAAATGTTTTAAAAATATGTCTTCTCTTCATTGCTGTTGGTCTTAATTTTGAAGTTCTTTGAGAGCTTTTAAGAATGTCTACTAACAGGTTTTGTCAAAAGATGAAGACGTAAAAAAAAGGTTTTGGATTAAAAAACTACGTGAACTTTTCTTTTTAAGTTGTAAAGGTTTTGAAAAGGTTGAGATGCTCGTAGAAAGATTTTCGGGGTTAATAAACCCAAAAAGTTTGTTTTTAGGTTAGCTACGGCTCCACTTTTGCGGAACGTTTTAGTCGTAAGTTTTATATAAGACAGCGAATTTGGGTTTGGTCTGTTAGTAATAATTATCTTCTGGCTGTTGTACCGCTAAAGTCATCAAACTTTTGACCAAAAATAGTTTTCTCATCCCCGTTTCGCCTTACGTGAAGATATTCTTAGTGTGGGGTGTTGTCGATTGAGGATGTCCTCAGCTAAAAAAAAGGCGGAACGCGAATGCTTACAAAAAGAAACAGTAACAGTGGCGAAAATCTGAAATCTCGTTTGAGTTTGACCCAATTTTAGACTTTAGACAGTGAGAAGGTCTTTACACGAGATTTCCACGTCTTCTCTTTCACTCTTTATAGAATTTCAATGTTCAGTAATTCTAATCCTTAGTCACCTTTGACCTTTTCATTTTAGCGACTTTTTCTTATTTTTCTCTTCAGCCAGTTTTGCGAGGAAAAAAAATTTTTTTCAAAAATTTGTCTTTGAAGACAATTTTTTGACCTTTTTAAAAAAAAGGTCTCAAATCACCTCATTAGGGCAAATTGCTAATTTAAAAACGGGGGTTTTAGAAAAACGTGAAAATTTTCGATTTGATTACTATAACACAGGGATGAGCAACACGCGGCCTGTTAAACATTTTTTATGCGGCCCGCCAATCATTTCCAAAATTTTACCGACTTTCTCCCATCAGTATATATTATTATACCATAATTCATAATAAAATGATGGTATACACTAAACCGAAACTATATTTTTCTGACGAGTTACCCATCTGTCGGCGACTTGTTCAAACATGCAATAAGAACTCGCCGCGTCTGTGCTTGTTTGTGTTTGCTTCTGTCACACAATCAGCCAGACTGGTAAGCTGTTAACTAGCAATTTCAGCGATTTTTGTTTCTTGAAAGGCGTGACTGCAATATTATTGTCAAAAGGGTAACATTCGAGTTTTTTATTCAAAATTAAATTTTCCTACAAATTTGTGCAGTCCGCCAGATAATTTTAAAATTGAAATCGGTCCGTTGATTAAAAATGTTGCTCAACCGTACTATAACGTATACACCTTCCACTCTCACTCGGGACTCGTATAGTGAACTCTCTCACTATTTTGATTAAAATTTTAAAGAACTCAAGTTATAAGTGTTCAAAAATTCATGTCGCCATTTCCCTAAAACAGAAAAATTCCTTTGAATGAACAACTCTTCGGGGGGAGAAGGTGGGCGGGAGCAACTTTTTGAATGAAAAAATTTTTTCCTGAATGAATTTTCCTTTTTCTTTGAATGACGGAGGAAAATTACTTGTGGAAGAAGAAAAAAATTACAAAACTTTTATTATTTTCAGGAGGGCAGTGGTCAGTGGGTTTCTCTCGACGCCGAGATTCTCATGAGAGAAGGAGAAGTTATCGGTACTGCAGGTCCCACGGGAGACTCTCTTCTTCTGGACTGCAGATTTGAATTGCCTTTTGGTGAGTTTTACTTTCGACCTCTTTTGATTTATTTTAACCATGTCTACACCCCAAAATCCCTTTAGAATTAGGCTACCGAAATTATTAATTTTCCAAAAAAAAATTATGAGCTCACATAAACAGGGGTGGACTAAGGCGTAAGCAACCTAGGGCCTGGAATTTTAGGGACCCGAATTTTCGGTTTTTGTCAGTCATGAGTGTTGTCTTTAAAGTAATAAACACAAACATTGCGAAATATTACAGTGTATAGTGATTTAAAGTTTTGAAACGAATAAATTGAGTTTATGTAGAACCCTAACACAAAACTGAACCTAATTTGAGTGCGCACGAGTTTCCAAAGTGTACTGTATAAAGTATGACATATTAATTTATTTTGTTTACAGCGTTAATACTATAACAATAAGACATTTCTACCTACTCTAACATCTGTCTAAGTTACACTACAGAACCATTAAAATTTATTATTTTAACAGAAAAACGTGGGAGGATTAGTGTAGTGGTTAAAGTTCCTAACCTGACACAATGATCGTGAGTCCCAATCTTCCTCCCTCATCCTGTTATACCCGAAAAAGGGTGCTGTCGTAGATTTTGACCCCCAAAACCAATGGAAGTGACATCTTCCAGTCCAAAATGAAATAACAACTAAATTTTGGCTTGAAAACTGCTGAACTGCTTATATTTATCAATTACTGTTAACTACAACGGCTACTAAACTGATAAACTGCACTATTTCACTTCAACAATGATTTACAACTACAAAGATGAAGAATCTTGACATAAACTTTTACTTTTCAAGGACTACCGAAGACTTTACAATTCACAAAAACATCCGAAGACCAAAACCATCTGACTATGACTAACATTTGAAAACAACTGAACTATGTCACGTAGGCAAGACGGAAAAATTAACCGAAATTCTTTAAAATTGCACAAGCCAAATGCGAAGTACAGGTGCAATACCCTGTATTTTTTGTCACTCCGGTCTGTTTTTCGTCCTGTCGAATCCTGCCATTGACTCTTAGGCAGGATCGTGGTCTTAGGCAGTACTAAACTGAGCCACATTTTATTTTTCCTTCGTAACAACGGGATTAAAACCACCACCATATGTAACAGGAAGACGTGTTTGTCAAAATTACTGCCGAAAAGTGAGAAAAAAGGGAGTATAACTAATCACTATACATTATATTTGTTTACGTTTTTTTTATTCGATTCGGCCATCTTTTAGGACCACGCTATTTCAACCTTTTTCTCGCCTCATCCAATACTCTTTCATTCTCTCGTTGTATTCCTTCTTTCTCTCTTCTGTCCATTTCGTTCCTGTTTTTAGCTTCGGCTTTTCCTGTAGAACTTGCTTCTTCTATTTTCTTCCTTAGACTATCCCTTAGATGCAGGTTTTCGGCTGTGATTCCTGTCTCTTTCAAGTCTTCTCCATTTCCGCAAACCACGCCGGTTTTATTTTTCTCTTCAGGAAGTGTGTGAAGATCTGATTGGTCAGTCTCTGGTCCATGTGCGTAGAAGGCGATTCTTCTTTTTCTAATAACGTCAGATATCTTTGTTATATGTTGGTACAGTTCTGTGTTATGGCGTCTCCTATAATCGTTGTTCTCTTTTATTGGACCAAGGATTTCAATATTTTATAATTATATTTATCAGGAAATTTAATTTTTATATATGTATAAGTAATTTTTTTTCTTGAAATCCGATAATTAAATAGAACTATATACTTTAAAACAAAACTACCAAAAGCAAAGTATCTATCATGACTGAAAAATAGGCCCTGAATTACAATCCTGTCTAGGGCCCGCTTTAGCCTTAGTCCGCCGATGCGCAAAAACGCTAAATCAGGTTTCAATTCCCGTGGTTTTGGGTTTCCCGACTGCTTACAAACTTTAAGGTTCTTTGAGTTTTGATATTAATTTTTTTATAGTTATGAAAGTTTCTTTATAAAAATAATTAAGAGTTTCAGAAAGAAAATTTTTTTTAATTTTAAGTGATTTTAATAAGAAAAATTATTCCCCGGAAATTACTGTAATTAAAACTGGTTAATTAAGTTCTTTTTATACTTAATCAGTGTTTCTTTTTCCTTCAACCTAAAATTATATACACTAGTCACTGTGACTGGATTTATTTGTTTCATTCCAACGTGGGATTTCTAAAAGTGTAATACCGTTTCTAGATAATTCGAAATCAGGATAAGTCTTTATATACGGTCAAACCTCGGTTATTTTAGGACGAGGGATAATTATTAATAAACTATAAATCGATATACGATCGATATTTATGATGGAGGAGGAGAAATTTATGATTTCAAATGAGTTATCAAAAGGTTAGAAAAGGGTAAAACAGTTTTACACAAGAGAGATGTTACGTTTTCGTTTGGTGTCATTGAACACATTCCTCATCCACTTTTTGGGTTGTTAACTGTTTATCTTCCTGTCTACGTGTATACCTTTGAATGTTTTTGACTTTGTCGTATCAGTTTGTAAGTTTTTCGTACTTCTTTTAGTCTCCTTTTGAAGTATAGGTGTGTAGTCTTGGTGGTGTTCTTTTGGATATCGTCTCAGTCTCGTGTTTGGTGTTTCTCCCTTCATTCCTGACATTTTTAAGTGTAAACAGAATTAGATGAGTCATGAGTGTTGTCTTTAAAGTAGTAAATACAAATGTGGTGGTTGTTACTAATTATCTATGATGTATAGTCATTTCGAAGGAGTTAGTTGAGTTTGTTGGTCCTTAAGAGAGAATTGAACCAAAGTGTGGTGCATGCGTTTCCAAAGCATCTTAGTTTATGTTGTTAGCAGATTTGATAAATCTTAACAAAGTAACAATAAGACACTTCTACCAATGAAACTCTAACATTTGTATAAGTTATACTATTTAACTTTATCGAATTGAAATTTTTATCTACAGAAACTAAGGTGAATAAAATAAAACATAACAATTACCGTTAACAGGAACCACAATAAATTTTCAATTTGATAAATTTTGAGAATAAGCAAAAATTGTAAATAGCGTAGATACCAAGAACAACACTTACTTCGACTATTATACTTCTATGTATGTAGGATTGGGAAAAGGCTAGCACGTGGTTTCAGAAGACCTGTTTTAATACGAAAATGTCTTTGACCCAAACGTCTCTTTGATACTCCCACCTTTATTGAATTTGACCGGCGGTCAAAAAAGGTTACCGACCCCTGATATAAAGGCTTTGTATTTGGGAGTTATTGGGGCAGCCAAGTTGGCCATCAGACTAAGAAATTTGAAGACTTTTCTAGTTGAGTTAGGGGTTGTTAATGTTTCAACAACTGCTAAACCGAAGTTTGACTGTGTTTATCATAATATTTAAAACCGCTCACTGTCGGGGCTTGGAGGATTGGCTCGAGGCTCGGGTTATGGTACTTATACCATCTTTTAGGACTTTACCTCAAGGTACAAGGGTTGAAATCCTAGGTACTCAAAATGCAGCCCACCAAGCTCTACTGAGTGGCCCAGAGGTTTAGTGGAAATCGATTGAGTGAAAATTTGTGAAAGGTCGATTGCTCATTGTTAAGTCTGAATTCTAGAACATAGTGCCAGGCTAGTAAGCTAATATTGCTTGTCTCAACAAATCTTTATGAGGCGATATATAGAAAATACATACAGAACAGACTGACAGATGTACATACAGATGATGCCCTGAGGGTGGACTGTATGCGTCGAAAGCCGGACTTGTAAAATTTTTGGTAAGTCCTGTGGCCCAGTCGCAATGGTCACAATGAAAATTTGGCCCGGGAAAGAAAAAGCTTGAGTACTAAGGGTTGAAAGTATGAGTTTACCCCTTTGTTTCACCCTTGACAATGTAAAAATGATTTTATCTTCCTATCACAAACAACCTCGTGAGGTCCAACTCGAATCGTCCATCCTCCTTCAGATGATTGACTGTTTTTGGAGAAAATTCCTCTGCAGTTCTCAGAATTTCCAAAAACTCCCACACATCACCTAACTTGAAGAAATTTAATTTATATTACCCCACTCCATTAACCCATTCAAACCACTTACAGTGTCATTCACTTGCTCAAACCTTCATTTAAGAAATATACTTCATAATTAAGACTTACTACTACTAGTATAACTAAAAAATATACAACCAACATAATTCACAAGAAAAATGGAAGACTAATTCACTACAAAAACTTTTAAAAACAAACAAAACAAACAACCTTGTTTCGAAATGAAGAGCACTGAACTAACACTCTGTCTACTTTTAAATGACAACAAACGTGGAAATAGTCTCGGCCATTTTAAATCAGTAGAAACTCTACGACGTGCAGTATACCAAACGAAAGCGAATCGCGTTCAGTGTTTTCAGTTTTTAAGTGTATATCGAAGTATAAATTGGTATCCTTTTGAGAAAAAATCATTCACACATAGAATTTATTTATTTATTTCTGTATAAACGTGATCATTAATAAGAGAAAAATATATAAACAAAAAATAGTGTGATCCATCAAAACAAAAATTGTGTTTGTTGATATTTGATAAGATGAGGCATTATCAGTGGTCACGGATGAGTACGCGAATGTGATGTATGGTTGTTAAAAGAAAAACAATGTAAAATAATATTGTTTATTATGTGCATCAAACAAAAAACTCAGATAACGAATCTCGTCATTAAAAAAGGAAAAGAGAGAAGGATGATAATCAATCAGCATCATAAACAAACAAAAATTTAAGCGGAGTATTAAAAAAATCGAGTCGAGTTTATACAAAAGAAGCGAGTGATAATCGACTTTGAGGGATAACATATAACGGATTAAGCTGATTTGATGTAAAGCTCGCTTTCGAGTTGCAAAAAAAAAATTTTCTTTGTGGACTTTGAGCTTTTCTGGAAGTATAGAAATTTTTTCTCCGAGTATAGGTAAGCTTCTCATAGCAGGATTCTCGAAGTCGTGGTGGTATGTTAAATTGGATTATGTGAAGACCTTGAGCTAACGCGGAGGAGTGGATTAGGTCGTGAAAACTTATTAAAATGAAATTATGTTTGTTTTTAATTAGTATTAAATGTTCTCTATGCACGAGTGTTTGGTGTACATTGGAGGTGATGGTGAGGTGGTAGGACGGAATCAAATTTGAGTTTTTGCAATTCATGCAACTAAATTTTTTTATCTTGTTAGTGCCTTGATATTCAAGCTTTTCCTTCCCGGGCCAAATTTCCATTGGACTAGGCCACACAATTTACCACATGATTTTACAAGCCCGGCTTCAACGCATACAGTCCACCCTCAGGGCATCATCTGTATATATATCTGTCAGTCTGTTTCTGTATATTGCCTTATGTTGAGACAAACAATGTTAGCAGTTTCTGAGCATAAGCCCGAACATTTACTTACTGGTCAGGCACTATAGTTCAGACTTAACATTGAGCAATCGACCTTTCACAAATTTTCACTCAGTCGGTTTCCACTGGGCCACTCAGTTGAGCTTGATGGGCCGCATGTAGTTTGAGTACCAAGGTGTTAGTGGAACATATTTTTGAAAGAAATTTTAATTTTCTAGAACAAATAATCGTTTTAGCGAGGCTTATTTAAAAGTATTGAAATAATTTTCTACAATTTTGAGGTTTGTAACGAACAATATAAAATTTCAGAAATGCAGATTTACAAAATAAAAAAGGCTTACGGACAATAAAGCCCTAAATTGTAAACATTTTAGTTTTTACAGTGCAGGTGATCCAACTATAAATAGCGGACGGTTGGGTTACGGGAAATGTCGTGTGGTCTTTGACCTGGATACAATACTAAAGCAAAATCGGCCTTGAAAATTTATTAAAAACAAACATAACATCAGTTTAATAAGTATTTAGGCTAATCTATAGAGAAGGTGTCCTTTTGTTTGTTGGCAACTTTTCTGCGGTTATGGGATCATTAATAATTGTCCTCTTCGCTGCGTTTTATCATCTAACACAGTGCTGTCCACCCACCAAATTAATTTTGCAAAAATCTCAAAACTCACTCATAATCAAACTTTAATTTTAAAACATATAATTATAATGATATGAATGAATTTGTAAGTCATTTACAGTATATACCAGAGTAACTAAAAGACACTTTCAAAACCTAAAACAACAGTTTCTTCTTCTCATTGCGATTAAGCATAACTAAGAAACCACAAAAGAGAACTTTCCTCCTCTCTGAGAACTAACTGGTAGGTGCACACATTAAATTGAAAATAAAAATTATAACTGGGTTCAATATTAGAAAACCGGAAGATAATATCAGTTCTGTGGGTTAAAACTTATATATATGTTACGGCAAAAGTGATAAATAAAATTAATATAAGCTATAAAATTTCCAGCGATTATTTATAATCACCAACTAAATTTGATGTATATGACCGATTAATGAATATTTATCACGTTTACCGGCTATTTTATAAAATCTTCAACTCGTAATGTAATGGGAGTTTTACTCAAAGTTTGCTCAGATTATCTGCTTCTGTCGCTTCTCAAGTGTTCGCTGCTTCTTGTTGGAAGGTTTACTCACTGTTACCGGTGAAGATAGCTGCTTGGATTGTTTGTCTTTTGTCAGAAAAGTAACAGAAGACAAGAATGTGAACAAACTTTGATCCAACCTCCCATTGCGAGCTGGAGATTTTATATACTACCCGGTAAATGTGATAATACTCAAAAATTTGTCACATCTATCAAGCTCAGTGATTATGAATGATCGCCGGGAATTATATATATACTCACTGATTTATCAATTTTACCTTAACATATACTCAACAATATTTTCCGGTCGATGCAATAGAATTTGTAACTAAATAAGAAACTAGAAACGAAAATTTGTACAACAACCAAACTCCCAACAGCAGAGATTTTATTAAATGGACGAGGTCTCGAAAAGCTAAACATAGGGAAAAGGTTAAGATTGTATAAAAAATTAGCGCGCTTTACGTTTATTCCCTTCTTACACGTATAAAACAATTTTCAAGTTGAAGAAGAAAAACTTTTCCGATTAGGAAACAAAGGAAATTTGTTAATATATAAGAATTTGGGGAATAAAACTAATTTTATACGATAAAACTGCATTCTCGTTACGGTTGTTGCCTCTAATATGACAGACATCTTCAGACAACCACAAAAAAAGAAAGAAAGCTTAACTCGGTTGTATCCCGAAACTTCTTTTCTTTATTTTTATTTTTCCACAAGAAAAGAAAAGGAGAAAGGGAGGAGAAGGGAAAATCTTTCCGAAGATTTTCATCTTTTGTTCACCCTTTTTCGAAATTTTATTATTTCCTCGGCCTTACCTCAACGTTTCATTCATAAGTTTCGAGTTTTTATTTTATTTTTATTTTATTTATATTATTCCATTTTATTTATTTATTTATAAGTTTTCCCTAATTCATTCTAGTTGGAAAGATTTCTCTCGGAAAAACATGAAAAGAGGTTTCGACTCGAAAAGCTCTTCTCCTCCTTCTGTTTTGTCACACTTCATTTCCCTAATATTCCGTTTAACTTTGAGCGAGACATTTTGAGAAAGCTCACTTTTCGCTTAATCAAACACCTATCGGGGTTTGTGAGGTGGAAAAAAAATTTATTATCGGGTTTCTTCTTGTAATATTGTAGTTTGACTTGAGCTGTAAACACCGACTGTATTTGGGTTAGTGGTACCAACCTAACTAACTATCAAAACCATCATCATTTAACATGTTCCTGTGTCTTCTTTTTTAATTCAGATTGTGACTACAACATACTGACTTGAGTTGTATAAAGATCAGCTGCCTTCATTTCAGTGGTGCCAACCTAGTTAACTGTGACAGAATGAGATGTCTGTATTTTCGTCATTGTTTTTTTTTTTAATTCAGATCGTAACTGTATCATACTGAGTTGAATTACAAACATCAGCTGTGTTTATTTGAGTGGTACCAACCTTTTTGTTCAGGGAAACTTCTCGAAAGTGCTCGTCCTTTCATTAGGGAAGAGAGGGGATTATGACTCAGGCAGAAAGATCCGAGAACGTGCTACCAATCAACCGCCATAATGATACCAACCTAACTAACTACTGAAATCACACATACATTATGTAACACGTTTCTTTTTAATTCAGATCGTGACTGTAACATACTGACTTGTATTATATAAACATCAACTGCCTTTATTTCAGTGGAGCCAACATAACTGTCGAAACCACAGACATACGACTTGTAACATTGCTTCTTCTTTTTTTTAAACACAGATCGTAACTGTATCATGCTGACTTGAATTACAAACATGAACTGTCTTTATTTCAGTGCTACCAACCTTTTTTTTTGTTCAGGGGAAACTTCTAGAAAGTTTGCATCCTTCGTTTGGAAAGATTATATCGGGTTTACACCGTCCAAAACTCCTGGGTGGACATTTGCTAGACTTAGACAGAATGACCCTAGAACGCACTGCCAATCAGAAGGAGACATACCAACCTTTTTTTAGCCATGGGAGACCTCTCGAAGGTTGTCCGTCCTGCTTTGGGTCGACAGGAGGAAGTATGTGGGATCTGCACCCACTAAAACCCTGGGTGGACTCCAACTATGCTCGAATAGACTTGGAACTTGCGAAAACTCGTACCAACCAAACTATTGAAACCACAGACATTCATTGTGTAACATGTCCTTTCTCTTCTTTTTAAATTCAGATCGTGACTATAATGACTTGAACTGTATAAACATAAGCGGTCTTTATTTCAGTGGTACCACCTTAACTGACTACCGAAACTTCAGATACACATCATCTGACACTTTCTATTTGGAAAAACAGTTTCGATGGAGAGAATTGACGACGTCTGTTTTCTGTCACCGCCTTCCACTAATTCCTTTTTCTTAATTTCCCTTTTGATTGTTAAAACCACGACGTTCGGATTTTATCACCAGCTTAATCGAACGCGTCACCGCAACCTTGAGTCAGCGATCACCTCAAATAAAACGTTTAAACGAGTCGGGGGAGGATCTAATGAGGGATAAGTGACTTCGGTTGACACGTTGGGTTTTCACTTTCAAAGGAAAACACACTCGAGGAAATTTTCTAAAAATAGTGTCAAGGTTGTTTCATGCCTCGAAGACAATCGACCCTACCTCCTCTGATTCATTCCAGATGAAAACAACTTAGCCAAACTCTGTGGAAAAGAATAACAACAGGAGGAAGAGAAGAGGAAAGCGTGGGAGAGGCGGATGGGGGGGAAGTACACTCAAAAGAACCCAAAATATGTTTTCCTTTTCCTTTGTCTGAAAATGATTCGTATTCTCGTTTTTCTTAGAAATGACTGCTTCGAGCTTTCGAAAGAGTGCGTGGGTGTGTTAGGTAGGTGGATGTTGGAAAGAAGTTGATAAGCTCGCAACGACTTTCTTTGATTTTTCCTGTGACAAACAGAAGTGAATGATTACTTATCAAAGTCTGAAAGCTTGAAAGACTTTTTATTACTATTCTTAAGTCCGGATAAAATTTAATTATTAATACAAAGCAAGAAATTTGGGCGAGAGTTTGAGACGTGACACGATCAACAGCGTTCGATTATGTGATGCCTTCCAGACGACCGAATTCCAAATATCCAATTAAACAGTTGGATGAGTCTTAAAAGAAAGACCTTCTTACCACTCGATACTGTCCTTAAATCATTTTAATTTTTATTTCTTGATCTTCTTTACCACCTAAATCTATTTTCAAATTTCTTTCCTTCTCTCAAATTTGACTTTTTACTTTTAGAATTACAAACTCAGCTGACGTGAGATCTGTGACACAATCAATCCCAATACTGTTGAGTATGTTACGCTCTACCAGTTAGAAGAAGCGGAAAATAATATCGGTTCTCTTCGTTAAACCTAATACATATGTTACGGTAAAAGTGATAAATCAGACGAATATATGTATAATTCCCGGCGCTTATTCATAGTTACCAACTGAGCTTTTCTCTAGCTGGGTAATAGTAATAAACACGAATAACTGACAAAGGCCAAGCATCCAAGCAAACTTTTATCAAATTCTCCATCAGGAGGTAGATTTTTTATAAACTAGACGGTAAATGTGATAAATAATCAGTAATTTGTCACATTAACCAATAACATTGTATATATCCTTCGGTAAAAGTGATAAATCGAGCGAATAGATACGTGATTTCCGGTCATTATTATCAAACACTAATTAAGCTTGGTTAATGTGACAAATTTTTGAATATTTATCAAATTTACTGGCTGATTTATAAAATCCCAAACTTATATCGGGACATGTATTGAATGTTTAAGCCGATTACGAGTTGAATGTCTTATAAACTAGCCGGTAAATGTGATAAATATTGAGTAAGTATCAATAGTATCATTTACTAGCGTTTAATAATAATGGCCGGGAATGACATATATATTCGTCCGATTTATCACTTTTACCGTAGCATATATACAATGTGATAGGTCAGGGGTCTGCAACTTTTTTAGGTCAAAATCAACCAAAATGCGAGTATTAAAGAGACGTTTGAGTCAAAGATATTTTCGCATTAAAACAGCAACAGGACAATGTCGCTTCATTCCGCATACTATCGGCCGATTCCATATCCAGTCAGGCGGGGTGGGGCTTTAACTTATATTTTTATATGTTATACTGGATTTGAATTTGGTGCGTCTATAGCTGCGATAAAATTTTTGCAGAAAAAGAAAAAAATGTTTGTATATCTTATACTTTATTTTCGGAACTAAAGTGGGTCACTTTAAATTACCAAATGGGTCACTCAATGACCCACGGGTCATAGGTTGCCGATCCTGTTATAGGTTAATGTGACAAATTACTGATTATTTATCACATTTACCGTCTAGTTTGTAAAATATCTTCCTCCTGATGGAGAATTTGATAAAAGTTTGCTTGGATGCTTGCAGTTATTCGTATTCTTTATTCACTGTTACGAGCAGCTACTTTAATTGCTTGTCTTTGGTTAAAAAGTAATAGAATCGATATATCCAGACAAACGTTAATTAAAGCACTCATTACAAGTTGAAGATTTTATAAATTAGCCGGTAAATGTGATAATTATTCATTAATTGGTCACATTGACCAAGGTTAGTTGGTGAGTTATACATATTTGCCTGGTTTCTCATTTTCACCGTAACATATATAAGCAAAGTAATAGCGTTTAAACTCTTCCGATGCTTATTCATAAATGTATGAAAAGCATAAAATTCTAAAGTCGGCTCGACCCTATCCAGAGCTTTCGATGGAATTGAAAAACAAAACGAGATTCTCGAATTCCCTCCTTCCACAAGGAAAAGGCTCACAATCTTAAGTTACTTAATGACTCTCCAGTTTCGAGTATAGTCTTAAAAGGGAACTTTTCAAGATCGAAACCTTTTTTTCTCCTTCTTTATCCACTCGGTTTTGCGGACAATCATAAAACCGAAAAATCAATATCGGCTTTTTTCTCTTGGAAATACTTCCCGCGAATAAATTCAATTTTTTGACTTTGCTGAAAGAAAATTCCCAAAAGACTGAGGCAAAATATTGCCGACCATTTTCTCTAATATTGAAATTTTCCGAAAAATCTCCTCCCCCTCCCCGGAGTTCCTCCCAGGCATTTCCACTCCCGTGAGTTTATAGGAAAGCTAACTCAAAGAAAAAAAGTTTTTCCCTGTAATTAGGAAGTAAGAAATTGAAAACCTGAGATTAGGTAATAAAGGGTAGGAAGAATGAAAGACGGTATTATATGGTACAATTAAAACTGAAACACGAGGCTTCCAACATAAAAAAAAAGGAAAAGAAGGAGACACTTTTCCCTTTTATCAGAACTAATTCTCTTTTAGTACTAGACTTTTAATTTTAAAAAAGCTTGTTGCTGGTAACCCTTCTATAAGACGGTTCACTATAATACGACTAAAAGTGTGTTGGAACTTAGCTGAAACGAAATTGGTCCCTTACAATACAGTTTTATGAATATTGCAGGGTAGGTTTGTGGTGTAGTGGTCAAAGAAGTTATAGTAGAGAGTTTGGACCCTCCTCTCACGATATATTATGTGAACGGTAAAAGTGATAAGTCGGAGGGGTATATATTAAATTCTCAGTGATTATTATTAAGACGTAAATTTGATAAACGTTAAATTTACTAGTTGATGAATATTTATCAAATTTACCGGGTAATTTATAAAATCTTCAACGCGTAATGGGAAATTCGATCAAAGTTGGCTCCAAATCCTTGGCTTCTGTCTCTTTTCGTACGAAAGGCAAGCAATCCAAAGAGTTGTGCTCACCAACAACGTATATAAACCTTCCCCCGTATATAAATATATATAGCCCCGTGTATAAACCTTCCAATAAAAAATATAAAACAAGAAGTGACAGAAACAAAGTATCTAAGCAAACTTTGAAAAAACTTCCCATTAGAAGTTGGAGATTTTATAAATTAGCCGGTAAATTTGATAAACAGTTAGCACTATGACATCCTCTAGCCCCACGGTGAGCTAATGAAGACATTATCCGTTGTTCGCCGTTGAGCCCACAGTGGTGCCGAGAAATATTTCGCAAACACTGTTGGCTGAGTGCCGGTGACGTCACATTCGGAAATTATTGCGTCGCTGGCGATCTTATACTTAATTACACATGTGGACGATTACCACTGAAGTTCATATGTTGTGAATTTAAAATATTGGTGCTCAGACAGCATGAAAATCAGTTCCACCGGTACCTACACGAAAAAATTTACGTTAGACGTGCGGAAGTCATAGTGTTAATTGGTCACACTTACCAAGTTCGCTGGTTATTATGATTAATCGGGACTGTCTAACTGCGTGGTTTAAACCCGAACACAGACGACAGCGATGCCAATACTTAGATTTGTCTGCTGAAAGGGAAAAGGGGAAAAGAATCAAACAAAAAACGAACGGAAGCAAGAGAAAATTTCTTTCTTTCTTTCGGTATATCACAGCACTCCATCCCAATCCTCCACGGTCACGGTGACTAAGTCCAACGGAGGTTTCCCTCCTAATAATGGCTGGAAATTTTCTACATTCACCAGATTAATCACTTTTACCGTAACATATAAATTAGATGTAACACCGACAGTATCTTTCGGCTTACCTCATACCAAGCGACTTATCTACTCTCACTTCCGTGTCTGTAATTACTGCTTTTATCTCTTTTCACTAACTCTTCACCTTGACAGGATGGTGACAAATAAATCTGATATTCAAAAGTTATTATTAATCAATAAGTGATTAATTGATTTATTAAAAAACCAAAAATTTTCTTTAAACAATTTTTGTAGTGTTTGTATTATTACTGAAAATAATTTTTCGGTAGCACATCATAAGTCTTGTAGATTTTTGATTGACTATAAAGAAACTTATATCAAAGCTCTTGGTCGGGAAATTGGAATGATGGAGGTTTAGTTGGAGCTTTCGCAACAGTGGGAGTGTGTTGTCGAGTTGTTATCATTCCACTTTTATGACCGAATAAACCGGATATGGAGTCTAATAACAAGATTTCCTCTTTAGATTCCCTTTTTCCCGAAACAGTCTTTCTGGCTTAGTTATTTTATAGTTCTACTGGTCACTTACTTTTTCGATTACGTCACTTTCTGGCTGTTACTCCGCTCAAGTTCGATTTCTGGATGAATCAGAGAGTCTGGCCCACATTGTAACCTGTACGCATCCGGAATGGAAGCAAGTTCTCTCTCAACTCAGTCAAATATTTCTTCTATATATGAGTATTTAATGTTAGTGTGCAATATTTATGAAATGATGTCTACTCGAGTCGGTGACCTAACTTTCTACCCTCTAAAGACATTTGTAAGTTCTAAAACTGAGGAGAAATGAATGATACGAGACAAAGATAACAATTTTCTTCCAAAAATTTGAGTTGAGCGGAGTATAACCGGAAGTATAATAAAAGCGCCGGCCGCGATAATATCAAAACTCATTTCATTCATTAGCTTTATAATATTATAAATATATATAACATGGCAAATGTTAGTTATCACTAGTCCAAAGTAAACAATAACAGTTTTAGGCTTTTTATACTATTTGTAGAATTCATTGAGAAGTAGTTGACTGGTTTTGAGTTCAAACTAAAAAAAAATCTATAAATAACACAAAACTATAATTATAAATATATATAGCGATAGATAAAGTAGTTTTATAATTGTCCGTTATAATCGATGTCACGGTGATAGCGCATAATCGTTGCAAAGTTGTGACTTGCATTCCCTACGATCAAACAAAAAGTTACCAAAAAAAAATTTGTTTTTTTGTTTAGTGTGATGGTACATAGTTGGTTTGTTTTGTTTTGTTTTTTGTTTGTACGAACCAAAAATTTTAATTTATCTAGGACGCTACGATCCTCCTTCGGGATGGAAAGCATTGCTTGCACCTGATTCTGAAAGGAGAAGTGGGCCGAGATCATTGGGGGATGAAGACAACACTGATTGGCTCCCACTCGGTCAACAGAGTCTACCTGATTACTGGTCAGGCAGAGGTAAACCTTTGTACAGTTCTCACACGAGTATGGGAATGGCACAGAAAAATAATAATATTCACTCATAAATTGTTTTATTTATTTATTTATTTATTTTTTGTTTTTGTGTCGGAGAACTGAAACCAAGTGTTGCGTACACGCTTTGTTTATTTATTTATTTGTTTGCGGCTGTTGATTGTTGATTTTGCTGTTTTATGAAGCGGTGGAGAGGCTTTATTGTCTTTAAAATGCACTTGTCTCATTACTTTTATACTAAAAACAGCCGGTATAACTGTTTTTGGTGTTTTAAATTTACTTTCCCAAAGGTGTATATGTTGGGTTTAAATCTGGGGTTCGGCTTTGATTTATAAAAAACTAAAAACCATGTTCAGGTTGAAGAAGCTATAGGTTTGATACATACAGTAGATAATATTATTCATCTAAGTTATACTTTCATTGGTTAAGGGTAATAATTTCAAGGGATTAGTGTCAGTTATAAAAATTACGCGGTTTTGGGCGTTAATGAAACAACATACCTAAGAGGAATCACAAAAAATTTCTGTATATTATGTGAACTGGAAAGTAATATCGTATATATATGCCGCAAAACTGATAAATCAAACGATTATACTGTATAATCCCCAGCAATTATTCATAATCACTAAATATAATAAAAGTTTAAGCAGATTGGGAGTTGAATGTCTTACAAACTAACCGGTAAATGTGATAAATGTTTGGTACGAAGCGTAGTAGGTAATTATTAATAATCGTCGTCAATTATAATATATAATCCCACGATTTATCACTTTTACAGTAATATATATACGCTGTTATTATTTAATCCACATAAAAGTTGGTATTCATCAAGTGCCAAGTTGTCAACGTACGTTCCGGTAAAAGTGATAAATCAAGCAAACACATGTATAATTCCCGACGATTATTTATAATCACCAACTAAGCTTGGTAAATGTGAAAAATTGCCAAATAGTCATCACATTTACTGGTTAGTTTATAAAACCTCCAGCTAGTGATGGAGAATTTGATAAATATTTGCACCGATTACGAGTTGAATGTCTTACAAACTAACCGGTAAATGTGATGAATTTTCGGTAATTTGTCTTATTTACGAAGCGTAGTAGGTAATTATCAAATATCACCGATTTATCATTTTTACCGTAGGATATATACGATAGTGTTTTCAAGGGTAGTCGGCCCTGTCAACTTGACAACTGTTAATTGTAAAAGTGATAAATCGGACTAACATATATACATTTCTGGATGATTAGTCATAATTACCAGTTAAGCTTGGTGGAGTATTTATCACATTTACTGGTTAGTTTATAAAGTCTCCAACTTGTAACGGTGCATTTGGTACATTTTTGAGCAGATTATGGTGTAGATGTTTTATGAAATAGCCGGTAAATGTAATAAATATTCATTAATTGGTTGTAATTATTAATTTTAGTCGGTGATTATGTATATAGTCGTCTGATTTATCACTTTGGGAGTATCAGGTTTAACGCTTAGAACCGACATTATTTTCTGGTTCACCAATATTTTCTCTCTCTTCGCTCTAATTTATTTTTTGTTTCAATAGATAAAATTGCCTGGAGGCTTTGTTCTCGAAAAGTCAAAGCCGGGAAAATTGACTTTGATGTAAAATGCATAAAAATTTTCAATATTCCCAAGCCTAAGTGGAGGAAAATCCTGACCGGCTACGTTTGATCAACGAGTAATACGCTCGAAGGCACCATGTCTTGGAAAATAGTTGCCTTTACCAAAAGGTTCCCTTCTCACTTTTGAATTTCTGATAAACTTCTCTCTCTCTCTCTTTTTTGCCTTCCTTCAGGCGTTAGATCCCGTTTACTTTTCGCTGCACGTGAGGCAAAACGTTCTTGCAACGCGGCCAAACACCACCCGGGTTTGTTGATAGAATCCTTTCACGATAAGGCGAAAGACACTTAGCGTCAAGTCTGCAGAGAAAAATCAATTTATGTCGTCACCATTGAAAGGATTCCTCCTCCCTCCTCCTCCCGGCTTTTGTCTCGCTGTCCTTTCATTCCAATTCCATTTTATAATGGGTCTTATACTAATATTTATTAGTTAAATAAAAAGTTTTCGGTAGGAAATCGAAACCGAATAAATTTCGAAATGTAAATTTGTACGGGAAATAAAGTCATTTCCGAGAGAGAGAGAGTTTTGCATCATGGCGGACAGTCATTCTAAACAGTAGAATTTATAACCGGGGATTTTATTTTTCGTTTTCTTTTAAAATGAACCAAATCCAATGAAATTCACAACGGCACCATCCATACCGAGACAATTCACTTTCACAAACTGGTTTCAGTTCTCTAGGTCTTTAGACAGCCAGAAACAGAAAAGAAATTTCTTTCTCTCTCTCTCTCTCTCTCTTATACACTTCACTTCTTTCTTTCTCTGTTTTTTGTTTTGTTTGTACAAAGTTACCTCTATCTGGAATGATAATGCAAGTCACAATCTATCTATCTGTTTTTGTTTTATCTATTTATCTATGTGCTTTTATTTTTTACTTTTCACTGTTTTTGTTATTGTTCTTGGCTCTATTTTATACTTTAGTTACTGTCTCTGTCTCTTCATTTTTATCTATGAAATACGATTGTCTGGATTGTCTTCAGGCACTTTTTATATATATTGTTGATATATAATTATCTGTTTCTCTTATACTATTCAAAGGATACGAGGTAGGGATTGATGTGATGAGATATTTCTGTGTCAGAAATTTGATGTTTCTTGTAATTTGAAATTATCTATTTGTCTGTAATGTATAATCTTTATTCTTATATATCTGATAAATATCGATTTTAGTATAATTTAACATTTATTTTGTCTTTCAGTATTATTGTTTTGGTTTCTTGGTGTTGTAGGTAGTTGTATTGAGTCAAAATGATGATAACGTGCTTCGTTCTATCTCTCTTTCTGTCTGTCAGCACTCTTGGAGTGATTTTATTTTTATTTTATTTTTATTTTGTAAGAGTTTGATTTAGTCTTGGTGATTGAGGTTGTTATTGCAGTTTGGAGCTTGGATGATGTTGTGACTCTGACCAGTGTTCTCGGTTTTGGGATGATGAAACAACCTTTTTGACCAAAACCACAATTTCTAGATGTTTCTCGGTGTTTTTGCAAATTTGTGTTATCATCTTCTTTCAGTTTTCTTCTGTCTCTTCTCATTCAATTTCTCCTCTCAACTGTGCTTTATTAATTTATTTGTTTCTGTTCTTTTCTCTCAGTTTCGTTATCTCTTCTTTCGTTTCTTTTCATTGGTTTAATGTCTTCTCTCTTTTTTCTCTTCATCTCCTGAGTTCTCAACTTTTATCTGTGTTTGGTTTTGTTCCCTGGATTGGTTTCTTAGTTTGGTTTTTCTCTTCTGCAAGTTGTAATTGTCGGTTTTATGTGCCAGTTTAAATTTTTATCGTCGCCATCTTTAAATTTAATATTGAAAATTAAAATAAGCCCCAACAGTAAAAATTTGGTTTAGTAATTCTTTTAAGTAGGCCTATTGTAAGTAGTCGATTTTAGTGAGTTAAAACCTTTGCGACAGCTGTTATACTAAACGTTATACTAAACATATATATTAAAAACTGGGTTATAATATTTTCTTTGTTTGAGATATCTAACCTCTTTCCTTCTGTCTCTACTTCTGTCTCGTGATTTTCTTAGTTTCCTAGTCAGGCTCGTATTAATTACAGAAAGTGCTATCAGTAAGAATCTGGTGACATCAACCATTTCCGGACTGAGTGCACAAAATAAACAGTACTAAGAGAGAAATATAACAGAGCCGTTCCTAGGCTTTTGGGGGTCCTAGGCAGGAGCGTAGATGGAGACCCACGAAGGGGGTCCGGGGAGCCCTTCCTCCGGATTGGACCTCAGACAAGAGATTTAGTGTCACCATCACTGTTTCGTCTTTGCTCGAGCCTAGCCATTATATTGACGATTCCGTCACCACAAAAAATTTTTTTATTTTACCTCTCAAGTATATTAGTATATCAGTTGTCGGCTACTTAAAAAAAAAAACTCTGCGAAGGCCCCCTCGGCAGTCCTAAGCGGTCACCTAGTTTGCTTATGCCTAGGGACGGCTCTGAATATACTATAAACAAGTCTTATAATCTCTGACTGATTAGATTTATTGAAAGGAAAGGAATTTTGGTTTCATTTTTAGTCTACAAAATGTATTTTTATATTATTATAATCTGCCATTCACATGTCCCATAATAGATATACTGAATTGAGTACATAAAATTTTGAATTGAAAACAAGTCAGTCTCGTTTCAACATGACTATATTAAAAGCCTTTAAGGCTGACAAAAATTTAGTGATGAAATAGTGTTATAATATAATCCGGTTTTTGATATATTATATGCAACATTAAAAAATCAATTCCCCAAACACAAATAAATAAAAACCAAACATTCAGTGTCTCTAAAGGATAAAGTTGGCCTTCCAATTATCACACTCTCTGTCTAAATTCTTTTTTATACTGAGTTGATTAGCAGAAGACGAAACCAAACTAAATAAATTTTTCAATGAAGTTTCCATCGTTAGTCTAGATTGAAATTCGAGGTTCGTCCGGAGTTTTCCCGAAAAATTGAGCTTCCTTAATTTAAATCTATTTCCGGGAAAACAATTTAATAACCAATTCACCTTCGGTTCGATTTTAAATCCCTCGACGGCGTGTTAGTTTCAGTTTATTCTGTTCGTGATTCCGTTAAAAAGGAAACAAAAACCGGGGTAGAAAAAGAAAATTGGAGGAAAAGCTCATGAGGGGAAAAATAAAAGGAGAGAGAAAAGCATTGACCTGACCTAAAAAGTAAAAAAAAAATCCGGAAAACTTCAATTTTATCTCGCAGTAAGGTCAGAACGCAATCAGGTGTAATTAAACTGGTTAAGAAATTTTCTGTCCCGGAACTAAAAGCACATAAGCTCCGGTTGTAGGTCTTTAGACAGTAAGTGGGACGTTTTCATCTCTCTCTCTCTCTCTTGGGTGAAGTTTGTAGTAGTGGCGAAAGTGAAGAAAATAGAGATTTTCCATCCGAAACTTTCTTCTTTATTAACTTCGTTCGAGAAAAACGTCAGCAAGGTGTGTGTGGTACGTAAGAACCAAGAATCGGGGTCTCTTCAAATTGTTTCTGTCTCTCTCTTCCTTCCTTTCTTTCTTTTCTCTTTATAGAACTTTTCTTCTTCGTCTTCTTTTCTTGTCTCTTGAAGTGGAAAATGGTGGTGCAATCACTCATAAGCGAATTTTGTTACAGATGCAGAGAACACGGCCGGAGATGCCCTGCAGAGGAAGCTAGAAAGACTGAATTCTACTATAGTGGGCCATGATGAGCAATCCAGGAGACAATATCAATTTTACGGTCAGAGTAAGTAGGCTAAAGTTTTGAATTACACAGTTACCAACTTGACACTTAATAATTACCAACTATTATGAGAACCGGAACTTAATATCGTTTATGCTACGGTAAAAGTGATAAATCCAACAAATCTGTCTGTAATTTCTTGCAAATACTTATTACCACCAACTAAGCTTAATAAATGTGGCAAGTTAATGAATATTTATCACATTTACCGGCTAGTTTATAAAATATTCAAACTCCTAATGGAGAATTTGATAAAAAATTGCTCACATTCTTGATTTCTGCTACTTCTGTATCTATTCTTTCTTGTTGGGGGTTTGTTCCCTGTTACTGACGAGCACAGCTCTTGGAATTGGGTGCCTTTTTGTGAGAAAAGTGACAGAAGTCAAGAATTTGATCAAATTTTGCTTAAATCCCTCGTTCCTCATTCCACTACGAACTGGATATTTTATAAACTAGCCGGTATACGTGATAAATAGTCAATAATTTGTCACATTTACCAAGCTCACTTGGTCATTATGAATAATTATACGAATATAAATTCGTTTGATTTATCACTTTTACCGTAGCATATATGATATATGAAATGTAATCGTATATATTTTAGGTATTATATGTACATTATTAAAACCGTATCTGTATATAAGGTAAAACTGATATTAACTTCCGGTTCACTTAATATTAAATACATTTATAAGTAAGGCGTTGCATAATTTTAAACAATGTCTAAGTAATATCCTATTCATACCAGGCTAAAAGTAGTGAACAGGGCGAATTTATAGATAATTTCCGGATAATTATTCATAATCATCAACTGAGCTTGATAAATGAGACAAATTACCAAATAGTTATCAGATTTGCTGACTAGTTTATAAGTGATTTAACTCGTAATGGAAAATTTAATAAAATTTTTGGATGCTTTATGAACTACCCGGTAAATGTGATAAACATTCCGTAATCTGTCTCGTTTATCAAGCTTAGTTGTTAATTATGAACAATCGTCTAGTATCGTATGTATTTAGACAACCCCTAATTACCCCTTAGACCGGAAGTTAATATCGGTTTCATATACATGTACATATAATGCCTAAAATATATTCAGTTACACTTGATATATATACATTACAATTTGTCTAGAGTATATTTAGGCTATACATTATAGGCTAAGGTTAGCAAATGTGACAAATTTATTATATTTGCTGGCTAGTTTATAAAATCTCCGACTTTAAATGGGAGACTTTTTCAAATCTTGCTGAGATTACGAGACGGATAGTTTATAAACTAACCGGTAAATGTGATAAAGACTCAACAATTTGTCCATCAAGTTTATTTGGTGATTATGAATAATCACCGGGAATTATATATTTATTCGGCTGATTTATCACTTTTACCGTGACATTTATTATGTGTAATATAGTTAAGTATTGTGTTATATACATACAGTTACATACAGTGTTATATACATGCAATATATTAGTTATATTATATACATGCAGTTATATATTACTAAAATGTATAGTATGCTAAAATATAATATAACATTATAAGGTATGTAATATTGTATAATATAAAATATCTAAAGTATACAGTTATATTATGTGGGAGGAGTAGTGTAGTGGTTAAGTTCCTAACTTGGGCGCAAATGGTCGTGGGTTCGAATCCTCCTCCCGCATCCTGTTATACCCAAAAATTAAGGGTGAAAACGGATTAAAAACCACCACCAATTAGTTATATTATATATACATACAGTTAGTATACAGTAAGTACAGTGTTATACTGTAACTTATAATATATATGAGGCAGTAAGCGGCTTTACCTAGAGACCCAGAAGCAAGTGGTGGAAGCAGATTGACTCTGACGTCACAGAAGCTCGCCATTTTTATAAAATCACAAACTGTATGACACCATATTTTGCAAATTAGTCGTCGACACCTTTAAATGAATCCTTGGGGATTGGATTGTAAAGCAGAAATTAGGTCAACCAACAATATCCGCTCATTTCTATCCAACCACCGGTTTCCTTTTGGGGTAGAAAAAGAGTTTCTAAATAGATAAAACGAACAAAGGAATGTAGATATATAAAAAGCTGGCAGTTTTGACCATCCTGAATTATTGATCCCGTCTGCTAATATGATTAATGTCGTTTTATCTTCTTTCCCATCTGTAGTTCTAGAAAAGAATAAAAGTTCCAGTCCACTAGTTTTGTTTCTGTAACGGTTTCTACTTTATTCTTTTTTTATTTACTTGTTTCTCCTCTTCTTTAAAATATCCTTTTGTTTGTTTTTTCCGCGAGATTGGATTCTAAAAATAAATTTCGATTTTGACCGGTTTTTCCTTTTTTTACAATTTTGCTTTTCAAATTTCCCGACTCCAAAACCTTTCACGCCCTTGAGCTTTTTGATTTTAAATTTTTTTGGGAGATCTACATTTTTTTGCGAAGGCGTGGCGCCCTTTTTAAATTTATTTTTTGATCAGTTATTTATGTAATCAATCAATCAGTCAATCAATGGGTTTGTGGTCTGCTCAACAGCACAGGGTTTTCCCCGGTTTTTGTTCCTGTGACCCAAATTTTTTACTCGAAATTAGGTTTGTTTGACTCTTTCAATGGGAACAAAGTTTTTTTTGGGGGGCAGAGTGAGCGATGGAGTTGGCCATTATCCCTGTTTCTTTCACTCCGCTTCTCTAATTTAGAGGAAAAGTTTGGGGAAAAGTGTTGTTTCGCCATTTTCATTGTGAAAATCTTTTTAATGTTTCCCCGTATTTTTGGACTGGTTCGAGGAAAGGTAACCTTGAGAAATTGTTCCAGTTCTTTTGTTCTGCATTTCTTTGTGTGCAAAATTTAAAAAGTTGCTTTTCCGAATCCGGATTTAAGGAGAGGAGCTTTTTTTCTGCAGAAATCTGGAGGAGGGATTTTCTTTTTGGAATAACTTTACGATATAAGGAAGATATTTTTAGAAAATTTCTTTTTATAAGTTTTCGAGAATTCTTTTTTTATCGAATTTGTTTTCATTTTTGAAAAGGCTGAGACGTGGTAATAGCTAAGGATTCTGGTCAGCATTCGAATCTTCTCTGCCATGTCGTCAGCTTTCGTTTGAATGAGCTAACACGTTGACTGTTATTATTATTTCCCTCTTTGCACGACGGTGGATGTGTTTATGAATATTATATCTCTTAGTATTTAGTATTGGGATATATTGTAATTATTAATTTGACGCTATAAATGACGCTCTTGTTCTAATTGCTGACGTTATATACTCTACTAACTGACTGTCGGTCGCTTGTTCTATTTATGCGCTTCCTGTAGTTACAGTTTTATGTGTAATGTTAGTATAAGCTTTCGTTCTATTACTGCTAGACTAGACTACAGTCTTGGCCTTTCTATCAATTTTCCGCCACTCGTATCTCTCTCTGGCAGCCAGCTCTAGTTTTTCAAGGTCTACTCCCACCTCATCGAGCCGACGAGCTTTGGAGCGGCCTGCTGTCTTTCTGCCTCCTGGATTGCTGTCTTGCCTTTGGCGATTGAGCTTGCTGGCCTTGTTGCAAAGTGTTCAGTCCAGCGGATTCTGGCTGATTTGACGTGTGCAGTGATTTTTGTGTCTCTTAAGACCTCCATTACTTTGACATTTGTTCTTGACCTGTATGTTCCGTCTATATTTTTGACTAGTCTAGCTATCCTGCTGGTTAATTTTCCTTCTGGTGCGTCTAGGAGGTTGCGGTTTCGCATCCGTATGTGATAGCAGGTCTTATTATTGTTTTACAAATGTGGATCTTGATTCAGGTGTTCATTTGCCTGGACTTCAGGTGTTCCGTGGCAACCTTTAATCTCTCTTTGATGTCTTCCGTGTAGGTGTTGATCTGGGTTTATGTTAAATCCCAGGTATTTTAAGGACTAAGATTAAGTAAATATTATCTTCTAGGTATTTCAGCCATTTTGTGCCTTTTAACGTATACTATAAGCTAACAAAAAATTTCTTGTCTACTCCCGATAGCTTATTATTGCCAGCCTCTCGTTTCCGATTCTCGTATTCCAACTGGGTGTGTCAACAAACACTCGTCCAACATTGAAATTAATTAGATGAAACCATCGAGTTTTTGAATTGACAATGATTCAGTCGGTTTCGAAACCATGAATGAATGAATCTAAAGCATTAAATTACAAAAACGTTGATTTGGTTGAAAGTGGACGTAGACTATTTTAAAAATAAACGATATCGTATATTTCGAAAATCAGTTTTGTGGTTTGATTCATTCATAAACACAAATAAAATTCTTTCAACGATTTTCTCTCTTCGAGATTCCTTTTTTTGAATAAAAAAAAATTTTTTTGGCTTTGAATGGAAAGAAAGTTTTAAATGTTTTGGCCTCGAACCAATCTCGAAGTCTAAATAACATTCCTCGTCCCTTCTCCCTCATTTTCCAAAAAAAAGGAGAAAAAAAAGTTTTGCAGTTTGACTCTTGAAAAGCCATAGGAGACACGAAATCAATAAGAATGAGCGGGGAGGGGGGGAAAGGAAATTTCACCTTCCGAAAGTGAAACCTCGCTTAACAAGCACCTCGCATAACGAGTGGTTTGCAATAACGAATAATATACATTGTTGGGAAATGACTTGCTTAACCAGCAATGTTTCGCGTGTCCAGTCACTTAGTCAGGGGAATCCCCGAATTGTGTGATGGGACTTTTTATGTCATTGCTGCATCAGTCTGAAACTTGTTCCAGCAGGATTTTAGTGTTTAGTCTGACTAACTGTTATTTAAAACGTTTTTGAGTACTTTCGCGGGAGGTATATGGTGTAGTGGTTAAGTGCCAGACTAAGAAGTTATAGTCGCGAGTTTAAATCCTCCTCCCGTATCCAGTTATATCCCCAAAAAGGGTGAAAAACGGGATTAGCACTCACTACAACTATTTTTTGAGTGCTTTCTTGAAAATTTTCCAAATTTAAGTATTTCTTAGAAAAAGAACGTTATTGAGGTTCCACTTTATTTCTGGCTACAACTATGTCGAGAAAATTTTTTTCTGTTGGCTATATCGAGACGCTTCTATTAAAAACTTTCGAGAAGTGTTGTTGCTGTTGTTTTCTATTTTTTTTTTATTTTAAGAAATTGCTTTCAAATTGTTGTTTAAATTGTTCTTTTCTTCGAAACTCAAAACTTTGACCCTTTCTTTCATCCCTCCGACGACAAAAACAATAATAAAAACTTTCCAAGCTCCGAAAGCTTTTAACTAATTTCATAATTTCTTAACTGAGATTAGAAAGAGGTCAAGAAAAGGAGAGACAGAGAGAGAGGAAAAAGAAGAAAAAGACGGAAACCTATTCGAAACATTCGTAGCGACTTTTTCTTTCCTGTCGGATTTGGGATTCGGTGAGAAAACAGGAGAGGTGGGTGGGTGGGGGTTGGGGAAAAATGCAAACACTCCAAGTTAACTTAACTACATCGTTTAGCTGACTTTTACGATGGACGAATTCACGCGACTTTCACTCCGTTCGCCTTTTTTCTTCTTCTTTAATCTTATGGAAGCGTGAAAGAATTCTTAACTTATTAAAAAATAAATGGCCGACTGAATTTTCCCATTCTCTCCTCGACGCCATTTGTTTTTTACTGCTCCCGGTGATATTGCCTTTTCCCGTCGTGGATTTTCCCGGCCTTGATTTTAAAAAATTAAAAATGATTTTCCGAATCCCGGTTTTCTCGTCTTATCGGAAGGAACATTTCTCATTCTCATACGTCAGTGGAAACCTTTGAGGCTTTATTTCCGTTTTTTGGGCTGAGAGAGAGAGAGAGAAACGCTAATCTTAATACTTGAGAGTTATAAAACCTTTTATTTTTTCCTTTTGTTCGCGGCAGAAGGCGGGATTTTTGTTGCTGTTGTTGCTGTTACTGTTGAAGGAAAGGAAAGTGTTTCCTGTTTTGAGAGTTTTACGTTTCCCATATTTTTATTGTTCTGTTTTATTTTATTTTGTTGTCATTCCTCGTGTCGCTTAATCTGTTTAAGATTCCGCGTCGTATTTTCTTCTCCTCCTCGAAAAGTTTTCATATTAGAACGTTAATGCGATTTTAAGTATCCAATCTTCCTTGTCAGTTTCTTTCTTTTTAATTTCCGTTTCACGTTTCCTTTATTCATTCAATACAATTAAATTTTGTTTTTATTTTTATTTTATTTTTCTACTTTGAAAATTATCGGTAAAATTATCTTTTCTCTTATTTCCACGGCCCCTCTTTTTCCCAGTTATAAATTATTAAATATGGCGTCTGGAGTTTTGAGCTTTCTCACTAGTCTTTCGAATTGGTTTTCTCCTCTGAGTTTCCTTCCTTCCTTCCTTTTTTTTGCTTTTATCGCCTTGGTATTCCTTGTACTGTTCGTTTCAATTTCAATGTCTTGTATTTCACTTCCCTTCCCTCGTGGGGTTTGTTCCTGTTTTCGTTTCCTCTTCCTTCTTCTTCGTCTTGATGTTGTATAGTTTGTAACCTTTATTCTGACTCAAACAATTTTTTGAGTGCTCAGTCTTTGTGATTTTCTTTAAGTCTATTTAGTGGAGATGGTTATTTATTTATTTGTTTTTGTCAGTTTAATGAGATTATTGATGTTTGGAGAGTTTTTGAATCTGTAAAATGCTTTCCCTCCGAAAGGCTAGTGATTGTCTCAATCCATCATTCGTTTATATCCATTTCTGTTCACATAATCACTTTGGTTTTTATGTATATTTACTTATTATTTATGTATTTATGTTTTATTTTACTTGTTTGTGTTATTTTGTCGCACTTTTAAATTTATATTTTGTGTTTTAAGGTGTAGTGTTGTGTTCTGTTTTCCCTATCAAGATTTATAAGCCGAAGAACATTTTCAAAGTCACAAAGAATGTTTTGGGTTATCTTTTTGACGTTATGACGTCAGCACTGCTTCACTTTTTTCTTTTCTTCTTTTTCTTTCCGCCTCTTCTAATACTCCTTCATCTTGCTGATGTGGCCTGTTTTCTTCTCCCTGAACCCGTTTTCAGCCTGATTTTCGGCAGAAACCCCTTTGGCTCCAGTTTATATATACTTCTCCCGTGAAATGGTAGTGAATAGGAGGACACATTAGAAAATCTTGCTTATCCTAACAGCTTCTAATTTCTTTATTTATTGTCTTCCTCTCTCTGTTTATTATTTATTTACTTTGTTCTACCTTTTTTTGTTTTATTTATGTCCCCAGTTCCCTTAACACTTGACATGCGGATAACTTCGATGCCAGCTTCGGGAGTTTTGTCGTGAATCGCCCAGAAGTTTGGTTCATATTCAGCTGGATTGCTTTAAATCAGCAACGACTTCGTTTTTATGAACAAAACTTTTTTTTTATTATTCTACACCTAAATATATGTTCTATGATTATCTCAACAAATAAAACAACATCTTTACGAACTCACAAAAACAAGAGGAGACTACAAATACCCATCATCCACCACAAATCTACTAAATACGTATTTTTACGTGACCCGCTCTCTAGCTACACTCTCTCAAAAACTTAAAAATACGTTGCCCGCACCATAAGTCTTGATACTATTATTTTTGTATTTATTTTACCCAAACAGTTCCTTTAACCGCTACTGAAGTTACAAAGACTAGTGAAATAACGTTACGAGCCACTACTTGTCTTTGGTTAACACTGACATGGACTACTGTAAACGGGAACGAAACTTACTAGTGGAATTCTTGGCGAGACCTACAGTCTACTTGGTGTCTTTTAGTGAAAGATATGTAACAGTTAATTAGGAGCCGGCAAAAAATTTTTCTTCGCTAAATTGCTTCGATCACTTGCTTCTGTATGACTGTCTGAGTTAATACATAAATAAAGTTTCTGTCGTTGCTTTTGTTGTTTAAAGATTTCAAACAATCCTCTAAGAAAATTAAATTTTCCTTATCTTGAGAAGTCACTTAGAAGGATGGGATAAAATTTATTAAAGCCGAGTTTATCTAACTAAATAACAAGTTGATGAAAAAAATGAAACGAAATAATTTAAATTTAAATTTAAATTCAGTTGCGAACAGACTAAAGAAGAAGAAAATTTTCTTTTAGTTTAATGAAGTGGGGAAAAAAACTTTTCGACAAAGATAACTTCTGGAGAATACTTTAATACTACGCCATCGCAATTTATTTTAAATTTATTTCAAACTTTATATTAAGCTAATTAGGGGCCTGGGTCACGGTTCTTGATCTTGGGGGCCCTTTGGGGAGTTCTAGAAAGAAGGTCCACCTCACCTTTTGATGATGAATTTGTTTTTTGTTGTTGTTTCAGCCGGTTACTCAGAAGACAGTGACTACACGAGTGATTTAAATTATCCGATAGGACAACATCCAAATTCGTCAGCGAGTCAGTTTAAATCAGCAGCTCAGCTCATGCGAACGCCTGAGAGATCTTTGGAAACGAGCAGGAAAATTCGTATGAGAGGGATGACGCTCCGGGACAAGGCCATTTGCAGGTTGTTAATTTAGAGTTTGATGATTGATGTTAAGTTGTAGTTTGGTTTATAGCAGTTTGGTATAGTTTAAAGCAGTTTTGTTGTTGTTATTTGTTAATTTATATAGAGGAAGCGGAAATAGATAAAATTTGGCTTCCTTCGAGGTCTTTTAACTTTTATTTTTAGCAGGGAGAACAAAACTAAACAATTTAGACCTGTGATTCTCAACCTCTTTTCTGCATGGCATAATAATTTAAAAACTTGGCGGCACACTGACAGATAAATTAATTAACTGTTATACCTACAATATATTTTGTAAAAATAGCAGACGATAATGATTTTCAATGGTCTCTTCTGCTAATTTACTGCGTGCGTGCAAATTCGACGTCACAATGGTTGAGAATCACTGATTTAGACTATAGGACAGTGGTCGGCAAATCCATCACCTAAAAGAGCTAAAATTATAAGTCATACAGAAATGAAATTTAGTCAGAGAGTCATTTTATACTTTTATAACTTATTTAAGAGCCATTTTTTTAAAACTTGGTTAGGAATACACATTTTTGACGAAATAATTTGGATTACAACTACACTCTCAAGCTTGGCTTGGCTAAATATGACTTTTATACAATATAGTATACTACTTGTATACATCTTATTTGCCATTTTGTCTTGTAGTCCTACACTCCCCTGCAGTCGTTCGTTCAAAGTGTTCCAGCGATAATATTCCTCTGGTTAGGACATATACTCCTTCTCCACATTCTATTATCGGCGCTTTCCACCTGTATGCTCCCATTTTATGATCGGCTGTTGCCTTTCCTTTCTTCCTACTTAGGCCTACTAGTTGGAGATATTTTTCTCCACTTTCTGAAAATCCGATTCTCTGTATCACCTCAAGAGTTTTCTGTATCTTATTTCCTTCCATGTTTCTTCTTCTTCTAGTGATGGCTTTTTACTCTGTTTTACATCCTCAGCTCTTTTCTTAGGTTTCGTACACTGTTGGCATAGTTTTCTTCTATCGCCATCAGTTTCTAGTTCTTCTATCACCATCTTCTGTAGGTCTTCTCCTTTTTCTCTTTTATTCTTTCGTAATTTCTTAATAATCTGTATTTCCTGGAATTGTCTTCCAACCTAACTCTTTTGGTACCGCTAAGCTCGGTGTGCTTTTCTTCACTTCCCTGTCAGCTAATTATGTTTTTGTTTGACTGATGATCATATATAGTTATTAAATAATACTCCAGACTAGTACTAAACAATTCGTGAAAGAACAGCTTACAACTCCAGAGTAGCACTTTGCCGACCCCTGCTATAGGACAAAGGTTAACAGAACGTCGAAGAGCATTAAACGAAGACAGTGACATGAAAATCTCGAAAGCCCGGATGGAGGTTAACCGTAACTCTTGACTGAAAAGAAAAAGGAAAAAACCCCCAAGAAGATGAAAAATGTTGAAAGTACTCAACATAATCAACACACGAGCTAAAGGAGATTTGAAGGCTTTTTAACAAAAAAATCACGTGACTCGTTTAAATGACTGAAAGAAGGAGGAGGAGGAGGAGGAGAAGGAGGAAGAGAAATGAGTTTCATTCTTTAAAAAAATTCGATCAACCGTGATGTTACAAATCGCGACTTTTCCATTCTCATCTAAAAACGTTTTCTCTCAACCATTCCAGGGTTCTCATCATCTGCCTGCGAATCAGGGAAGAATACATCAGCAAAGCTATAGGAACTATAATGAGACTGACGGAGAGCCCCTGTACTACAACAGCCGACCGAGGGATTATAAGGAATATTCCAGGTAAAGAAATGAAAGAGTATCAGAGCGTGGGACGGGAGGGAGGTAATGTGATATGAGAAGCACGTCGAGGTCCTTAGGGGAGGTTGGAAGTTATTATCATACTTGAGGAAAAAATTCCTGAGGAAAATTGGTATATAAAAATTTTCCTTTCCGGAAGAAACAAGAAATATTTTAAACCACATTTAGGCCGATTTTAATTTTGGAAACTGAATACTTTTCAGATTTTTTAAATTTATAACATCACAAAAAAAATCTCAGCTTCCAAATCTCAACAAAAAAGGTTATAATGATTTCAGTTTTCTTGGAATGAGGAAAATAAACTGTTGGGAAATTTTTATTCTAAACCCCCCTTAAAAAAACCGTTAAAACCATTTTTTGGGGGGTCTTCAGCTATGAGAACAATAAAATCAAATTTTCTCAACATCTGTCACAGTTTAATATCATAGCTTCGGTTCGAACTTATAAAACTGGGTGAAAACTTGTCTAGAAGAGAAATTTTTTTTTATATTATTCAGAATATGAGATTCTGGGTCACGAAGTTTTAAATTGGAAGACCCTTTTCAGCGATCAAAACTTATTTTTTCGAAATGTTTAACATTCTGAAAGGGTGATCGCAGTAAGCGAAAGCCTCAAAGGTCTTTTTTTATACATCGCATTTCCTTTGTTTCATCTTTCATATTGTGATTCATCCTCATCATCATCATCATCATCGAATTGTGTTTATTCTGTTTAAATAAAAAAATTATTTTTCGTCAAATGCTTTCCATGTATAAGAAGAAGAAGAAAGAATTGGGATTTGGATGAAAGGTAAATTTCCCGGAAATGATTTGCAACTAAGTATACAGTGGAACCTCCCATAACGAAAAATTCGCATAATGAGCGACACGGGGAAGCCCCAGACAGTTTTTGTTCTACCTAGACTACATCATCCTGTTTTATATTAATTTATATAGAAAAAATTAATTCGCATAACGAGTAAAACTCCGGAACGAATTAAACTCGTTATGAGAGGTTCCACTGCAGTTTTAAATTTCTAAGCCTCGAAAATATTTTTGGTCTTCTCTCCTACGAGCAAGAACTACTTCTGATTATAACTTCTTAGAAGTTGATAGTATATAAATAAACATAAACTAAAAGGATTTTATAAATTATAATGAGAGGAATATATTAAAAGTGAAATGGAGGAGGTTGATAGATGCGCTCAAATGAACTGGAGAAAGATGGAGGAAAGGTTTTATACGAATTATAAGAAAATTTGAATTATGACACCTGTAGATTTGTAAAGTATGTGTCCACGTGATTTGGTTTGTTTATTTTATTAACGTTTTGAATGTTTATTTCAGTCAAGAATGGTACGGGAACCAGTACTCGAAGAAGGATCCGATGTATGAGCAACCAAAACCATACAACGGGAAGAGAGGTAATGCCATCTTGAAATCAATGATTTGAAATGTTTTGTGTTTTATTAACTGTATAAATTATATACAAAGAACAAGCTCAATTATATATTAAATTTGGTACCATTCTCAAGTGTTACCATTGAATTAGATTCATTTTACACATCAATAGACGTGTATAATACATATAACAGAAGAACAAACGATGATTATAAAACAGAAACGAAGATACAAATTAAAAAGGTGTGTAAGGTTGGCAGCACTGCTTATTATAGGGAAAATATACCTTAGTTGAGTGAATTTATTAATTTAATTTAGAAATAGTAATCCGTGAAAGAGTGGTTGAGGTATTTCTTAATTAACTGGGGAAGAACTACTGCACCGGTTGGAAGTCCGAACTAAGCACTAAGGACAAACAGGTTGGAAGCTGTGTGATTTCCGTGAATAGGTGGACTCAAGAATTATCATCCTGATAAGGTTCTAAGCTATGATCGTGTAGTCGTAAAATCTGTCACAGTAGTCTGGACATAGAACAGGATTGATAACAGCACCCCGGACTTGTTTATTTACAATCTACAAAGGAATCGGATAGCCCTGATTGAAGATGCCATAGCCAACAAAAACAGACTCAAGGAGATAGAGGTGGAGGAGGGTTCGAATACCAACCCCTAACCTGGAAGCTAAAATGCATGAATGAGGCCGAGGGCACCCAAATCCCTTTAACCAAATCGTCTTTGTCTGGGAGTGGTAGTAACCCATCATCATAACAAGTATCTTAGGATGATGAGTTTGACACCAACCACCTCGACCTACCTCTAATGTACACAATAAAGAAGACAGCGGAGATATTCTTGCTATATGACAGGGACTCTGCTGTCTAGTTCAGATGATAGAAGCCAAAGGAGAGCCAAATTTGTAAAATCTCAAGACTTACAAATTAATAAACTAAATATTGTAATAAACAAAGTTACAATTACTAAAAATTATGCTGTGACTTTGGTAGATCTTGATGCGTTATTTCCAAACTGTATGAAACTTATTTTAATCAGTATACAGTCTTGTTTATGAATCACTTAATTATATTGTTACTAATTACTTTTGTTAATTTTCAGCAGGAAGGAGACCTAGCTTAGAAAGACAAACTACGTTATACGATGACCAATACTATCCAGATCAGCAATATTATGATGGGACCGAGAAACAACAACAACAACAGCATCAGCAGCATCAACATCAACCACATCAACAACCGCAACAGTATGAAACATATACTGCTCAGAATTTTAGTGATTTTTATTCTCAGGACTACAGATATCAAAATGAGAGGTTTGAACGTTTGTCTTATTTTTGGGGGCTTATTTATTTGCAAGGCTTCTAGCCTACCAATTTGGTAGCAACTGTTTTATGATATTGGAGGACTTGAGGAATTGTTTGGGAGTAACTAAATACTTTATTAGTTTAAGTAAATAAATAATTATTATTTTTTATTTTACAGTTATGGACAGGAAGAGGAGGATAAGCAGTGGGATTCAGGAGGGTATTACTACCGTGATAATTTTGAAATATCTCCGTCAGACAATTATCAAAATGTTATCAATAGAGCACGATCTTCCAAAAAATTACCTCAAGTCACTAGCTATAATTCAAGTGAAGACGCCAATTACTACACTCCTCAAAGAGGTAGCAGTACTCTAAGTCAGGTGAAATAAATTTAAATTTTCAAAATCAAATACACCAACCCAATTTTGTTTTATTTTAGGGATGAGCTACGAAGACGAGCCTGTGGATAACAACACAACAATCAGTGCATCGGCAAGGCGTAAACTCTTGAAACAACAGCGTCATTCGAGTGAAAATTTCACCTCAACCACAAACTGGACATCGGCAGAAAATTGGTCGAATGACAATGATTGTAACTACTACGATGCTTACAACACCGCGAATACGAACATTATTCCGCCTGTAGTGCCACCTGTTCAACCTCACAAAAAACGAACTCTTCCTCAGATAAGGGTTCCGTCGAGGAATAGAATGTCAGCAGTGTCGTTACCTCAAATCCCAGGTCCTCGACAATTACCAAACCCCCCGGTGGGAGTAAATAAGCAAAGGACGAGTGCTCCGGTATCGAGAACCACGTCGAATGATTATGACCAAAATGATGTATACGGGACAGGATCGTATAACGAAAATTATAATTACGCGTATGAGAGCAATGATAATTTACCAAATGATAAATTCGGTGATTATCCGACTGATATTAGGACTAGTGGAAATTTCCAGTCAAATTATGATAATATACAAGATTATGCGAACAATTATCAGAGCGTAGATAATTATCCAGGAACAATTGAAAATTATCAAAACACAAATGAAAACTTTCAGAATTACACAGCTCCTGAAAATCTCTACAACAGAAACCAACAGGTAGATGACTACTACTCTCCGGACTACTATGAAGAAGAAGAAGATAAATTGAAAAAGTATTACGAGACTGATGTCACCCAGGGTTTACCGCAAAAATCGTTTCTGGAAAGACGGGCAATAAGTCCATTCACACAGCAGAACACAGATTCTCTAGAAAGCAAAGATGACGAATTGAGAAACGAAAGCTTTGAAACCGCCTACGAAAGCATCTGCTCGTCGATACCCGTTCAAAAGCCGAGCACTGAATACTCATCAACAGATTTAGGTATGGAATACAAACCTGAGCCACCAAAACAGCAAGAGCAGCAAAGCACGGGAGTATTAGGCGGCCTTCTTGGACAGTTAACCAGATCTCCATCGAGTTACATTCAACAACAAAATCAACAGCAACAGCAGCAACAACAACAACCACAGCAGACACAAAAACCCGAACAACGTTCTAGGGACCAATCAAACTTGCTAACGAATCCTGCGTTAGCAGCGATGAACGTAACAAAAGGAATTCTTAGCTCGTTATCGAATGTCGTTAACAATACCGTCCAAAATATAAATAAGCAACAGCAGAAACCGCAACAGCAGCAGCAGCCGCCGCCGCCGGAGAGTCAACCACAACAAGTACAAAGGATTCAAGTCACGAAGCGGGGAAGTTTGAAACAGGAAGAAATTAATGAGAATCAGACAATTATGAAGAATCGTCAGAATTCTTTCGATAGTCAGATCAATGATTATAGGATACCAGAAGAACCAGAGTACTTAGAAGAAGAAGAGGAAGAAGAAGAAGAAGAAAAAGAAGGCGGGTATTACGAACAACCAAGAGAGTATTATGAGTACGATGAGAAAGGATACTATGAAGATGTGGAGGACAATGAATATCAGAGGGAAGACAATCATGCTCCTGTCAGCGAGCTGGATCTCCTGAAAAGCAGACTCGAATCCGAAAACTTGAAGAAGCGAACGGCTCATTTGAAACATCAGGACACGATCGAGTCTGAGGGTAAAATGTCGGACATAAACAATCGGAATTACCTTAGGCAGCAAGATAGTTTGGACAGTTGTGCGGAAGAATTGATGATGCATAACTCAGGACTAATAAACGGTCATCGTGCGTCGCCAGACCTAGATCGGTACGAAGATACGCGAACGGGTGTCATCGAACCTCTTAGAAGCGGTTCTCCGGAAGGAAACCGTTTAGACTCACCTCGGAAACGCGGACGCGACAACAGTTTAATCGAACCCTACCACCCGTCAGTCGGTCAAGAAGTTCCTAAAGGTTACTCTCCATCTCCTCCGGCTATACAAAAGCAACAGAGCGTTGATTTGGAAGGTATCGAGGAGGAGGAGGAAGAGGAAGTGGTGCCTGAAGATGTGAAAGTAGTTCCGGAAGAAATTAAAAAAGTTGAACCAGAACCTGAAGAACCGGTAAAAACTGTGGTGCCGGAAAGGAGGAAAATGACTGCGAAAGAGAGGTGGCATCGAGCCTACAACGTTGTAGTGCAACAGCTGAATGTAAGTTTTTTCATTTTTATTTGTTTTAGTTTAGTAAGTAAGCAAAGAACCTCCATAACTCTGTGTCATTAGCATCATCGAAGGTCCTGTTCTTGTGGTAACATTGAAAATCACGTGACTAAAGTGTTATCAAGCCAAAGTTGAAGACTAACGATTGTTAGCTGTTGACTTCATTCTGGTTTTCGAAATTCATATTTCTCTACCCAAAATAACTGAACCCTGCTGTTGTTAATTGATCTGATTACTTGACATAAAGACAACAGATTTTATTCCCATGTCTGATACTGATACAACACGTAGAAAGCTAAATATTTTAACTGAATTTCTAGATGCAAAGTCATTTTAACAGTCATACTCTCATGCATTTAGAAGAAAGTCAAGTCTACTAGATGTCCTGTTGTAAATTTGGCAACTGCTGAAAATCAGCTTGAGCTAGATACTGTAAGCTTTAAGGATTCACGATAATGTATAGTTACTGACAGACATTCAAGGCCTACGTCTATCCTGATAGGAACTTTTAAAGTTTATTATAAAGTGGTTCATGATTTTTGAAGGTATTTTGGTACAGACGCACTTCCTTTTGTATATCTTATACGTCTAAATGAGGCTGTTTATTTATCTGTATGTGTTACAAAACCTCCAAAAATTCCTAAACTGATTTTGACCTAATTTTACAACTTTTTTATTTGCAACTGGAAAAGGAACACTGTATATGTCTGAAGCTTCTTTTATTTATAAATTTTTTTAGTAATCTATAATCTAAACATGATTTCAGTATATTTAGCAACTTGTGTAAAAAGCAGGAGAAAAGATCTGTCTGTATATTGCATGACAGTATCAGGGTTAAGTAGCTTCCTTTTTGAGTTTATAATTCTCCAAATCATCTTCTAGTAATTCTCTACCTTTTTTATGTCTTCTTGTCATGTGACAGTAGATTTCAGATTGTTCACAACAGCAAGAAGTAATCCAAACTGACTGTTATAGTAATCCAGTAGAATGTAAAGAACTATTATGTTAACCAGAGGGTAAAATCATATGTATGCTACAGTAAAAGTGATAAGTCAGGTGAACATATATATAATCCCTGACGATTACTCATAATCACCAACTAAGCTTGGTAAATGTGACAAATTACTGAATATTTATCACATTTACCGGCTCCTTTAAAAAATTTCTCCAACTCGTGATGAGGGATATCATCAAAACTTGTTCGTCTGCTTGTCTTCTGTCACTTTTTCTGATAAAAGACAAGCAATTCAAGAAGCTGTCTCCGTAAATGAACGTCACAGCAAGAAGGGTTGAATACATGAGAAGTGACAGAAGCGAGTTTTGATGGAATTTTGAAAATCTCAGCGAAACTCAACAATCACCAATTAAGCTTTGTAAAGGAAACAAATTAACCAATATTTATCACATTTACCGGCTAGTTTATAAGACATTCAACTCGTAATCTGCGTAAGCAATGTTCCATCACAAGTTGGAGATTTCATAAACTAGTCGGTAAATGTGATAAATATTCAGAAATATGTCACATATACCAAGCTTAGTGTGTGATTATGAATAACCGCTTGAAATTATAAATATATTCGTTATATTTATCACTTTTACCGTAACTTATATTGTATATCACAATGGGTGTAACACACCAAACCGAAATTATTTTCCGGTTGACTCAATATTTGCTAGAGAACAAAGAAGATTTTAGAAAGCGGCCGTGGGGAATCGCAACTTTCGAAAACCAAACTTTCGATAAGAAGACAAAATTCTCATTCCGATCGAACACCTTGTATCAATTCCTTCAAATGAGAAATTAAGTAACGGTAGAAAATTTCCAACTTCCGGTAATCGCTTGATTGATGAGACTTTGATGATGAATAATCACGCGAGCTTTCAATGTCGATCCGGCATATCTTTCAAGATCGTCTTTTGCAGGTCATGCGGGTATCAGAACAACATTTCTCAATCGACTCATTTCCGGCGTTATCATTTCCTTCTTCGTTAATTATACCCAGTTTTAAGCGTGGCCCACTAAAACCCGTGGCGCATACCTCGAATAAGTAGGTACGAGGCTAGTTTAACCTGAAGTCTTTTCATTTCCAAGAACTTATCAAGCTCATTGTTGCCGTTTTGAGTGTTGAAAGATTTTTTGGGGGGGTAGGGGGTGGAAGAAAGTTGTGGGAAAATACCATAAAGATATGTTTGATATAAACTCAGAGCTTTCAATCTCCAGGGGTTAATGGAATTTTCTTGTTTTCCAGCGGAAAAAAAGTTAAAACTTTCCTTCGGTCTGCGAGCTTTTGAAATTTTTGTTTGTCCGTTTGTTTGAAACAAGTCATTTTCCGCCTACTTTTCAATGCCAACTTCAGCCTAACACTGTCTTAGATATCGGATTTCCGGGTGAATTTAGACTGTTCACTCATGTGAAGGTTGTTTCGAATAAATTGTTTCTGACATGTTGGAAGACGTTGGTTGGTTGCTCTTAAGTGATATTTCAGATGCAAGAATTTTTGAACTTTGAATTTTTAGTTTCTTCTTTGAGGGAGCTTTTTGACTTTTCTTTGAGTTTGGGAGAAGGATGAGTGTAAAAGATGATGGGGGTTCGGTGAGATAGATTTCTTTTATACACAGGACTCATTAAATTGTAGCTGAAATTTTCTTTCGATTAAGCAATTTACATCTAATAGTGACAAGAACTAGAAGCTTTTGTGTCAAGACTGTTACAACATTTAATTTAGAAAGTTTGGCGGGAGGTTTGTGGTGTAGTGGTTTAAGTGCCACACTAAGTTTGGGTGTTGGAGACACTCTAAATGCCTGTTCATGACTTTGGAATGCATTCTTCTACCTTAGACCTCTTCATAGACTCTCACCTTAACTTAGGGAGGAGGTTGGCATGCCCCAATGACCCGGAGAGTATGTTAGTAGGATCTTAGCCTCTTGGTAGGGTCATCCTAGTCAGACAGATCAAAGCCAGACAAACTACATCCAATTGGTCCTTTAGGTTGGGGTTTGGGCAAAGGGCTAACAACCCCAACCTGTAAAAAAATCTTTTGCGAAGTCCCAAGGAAGATCAAAGCTCAAAAAGAACAGCAATGCCGGATGATGATGATGATTATTCCTCAGAGATTTTGAGGTTTGTGAGAAGATTGTCATTCCTGACATAGCGCGTCTACGTATTTCTAAAACTCTTCTGGAATCGTTGGACAGGACAATATGGCTCTCCACCCCCTGGAATTGTGCCTTACAGCCTCAGACTAGTTTCAAACTCCGTTGTATAGCAGAATAGAAGTAGATAAAAGTTAAAAACGTTAAAATCTAGGTGAGGTTGACTTCTTTCTTTGGCCTTGAAATGTATTAAAGAAATTTCTTCAACTTTGGAATATCTTCTCCAACTCAAAATCACTTTGAAGATTACCGAGAGAAAGTCAGATGATAATCCGGCAGGATTTTGGTTTTCCCGGTTTTTCGTCGTCTTTTAGCTTTTTGTTTCATTAAGCACAGATCAGGTTTTCTTCTTCTTCTCCTCCTTTTTATAGAAATTTTTGGTTTTAAGCTTTTTTAACCCTTGTTGCCTCCAGTAGATTCTACTTCAATGTTTGTCGTCTTGTTTTTCTATTTTCTTTGTTCCTAACCTGTTTTTTGTTCGTTTTGTCTTCCACGACTTTGTTCTTTTATTGTTTTCATTATTTAACAATAAAAAATGTTGCAATAAGTGCGACACTAAAAATTTATCTTTAATTAGCTCCAGTTGGCGTGACGTTTATATTTGTTGTCGAGTGAAAATCGCGTGAAAACAATCTAATAAATGTTCAGAAAGGAAGTTTTGTTCTCTACAAAGGTCTTAAGCACTGAATTTTTTCCTTTTTAAAGACCTAAAGAAGGAAGTAAGTCAGTAAGTAGGAAGAGACAGAAATTAAATCACAAAACCAAACTTCAAAGAGAAACAGCGCTACCCACACAAAGAAAATTTTTTCACCATCAAATCTCTCTCTCATCATGAGATGGCTTTCATTTCAGACCCAAACCTAGGGCAAGAGAAAACACAACTGTAACGAAGCTCCCTTCCCCTGCCTGTCCTCGATGTAATTGTCATCCCAGCAGACGATTTCCCACCACACGATACGATATTCGAACTCTTGTATTGATATGAGAGAAACTACAAACAAGAGGAGGTAGATGAGGAGGAGAGGGTGGTGGTAGAAAAATCCAAAACCATTTTGCGGATGGTTAACCAACTCTTTTGTCAATTAAGTTAGCCTTTCTGAGAGAGCCGAGTGATCATGTGCATGCTTTGACTTGTACGGCGTCGTCTCTATTCTTTCATTTTTTCTCTCTCTCTCTCTCCCCACAATATTTTTAACGTTAACATACTTTATCCTGGTCTTCTAGTTCTATTAATTCTACGTTCGGGTTCATTTCGGTGTTACGGTTTCATGGACAATTCACTCGTGTCCGTGATCAAATAGGTTCTGAACCTGTTTTCCTTGGGTTTAGTGCTAATAAATAAATCTCACAAGTGTCATATTAGTTTTGTTTTGATCCCTTTTTGGTTTTGTGTCTTTAAAAATTTTTGGTTTGAGAGAGGGATGGAGATTGAATGTCACATCCACATGTTGAAGAGAATCAAAATCTATTTTTAATGTCTAATTGCTTGTTGTCGTTGAGAACCAGTTGCTTCTGGAATGAATAAAAACTTTTTTTGGGGGGTTGAAAGATGGGGAATAAATTTTCCCCAAGAAAACAGTGACATGAACAGAATTTTTGTAGTTGTAATTAATTAATTAAATTAATTAGCGAGTTGTTTGTGTCTTTTTCAAAGTGTTGTAAGTTTGATTAAATGCCTCAGACTGGAGTTAACATTTTTAGTTCTTCGTTCTTTGGTGTTTTGATTTGGTTACGAAGAATTGGTTTTAGGTAGTGGTTGGTTATGGGTCAGGTTTGAATCGTAGCTTGGGTTTGATTATGTCCACTTTGCGTTTGTTTCGTTGGAAATTTTCTTTTGGTGGTTCTTGAAAGATTTAGGCTAAAAGAACTTTTGGTTGGTCACATTTTTTGATTAGTTTTGTTGGCTTTGGGATTGTTTGTTTTGAAGACAGGATCCGGAGAGTTGCCTTCACCTTACAAATTTGCCACCTGAGGGCTATACTGTTTCAGATGTTTGTATTCACAAATAAAATTTTTGGGTTTATCACAAACCGCGTCAATCAGCACTGATTCGTAGTTGAGCCCTTCCTCTACCTGTAGCCTATTTACCTTCCTATCGAAAACTCTTAGTCCTCGTCCTATTCCACTTTTTTGACAAATTCATTCATCCTGTCCATTCAATCCTACCTTTCTTTGTCTCCTCAACCTGAAGTTTTTCGGATTCAGCCTTACTGCAACTCTGATGATGCTAACAGCTTAAATCTAGCGTTTTCTTTTTCTCGGTTTAAACGGGTTGTGCTCGTTTTTGCTGACACAGTGACGCCGTTTGTGAGAAACCCCAAAATTTTTTTTGTGTATATAAAGTATAGAAACCGACCGCGAAAGTTTTAACTCTATTATTTTAGCTGTTGGTTCTTTCGTCGTTCTTTTTGAATTTCTGTCTCTTTACATTCTCTGATTTTTTTTAGAGACTTGGGTTTCCTATTTTCTGCACTAGATTGTCGCGTTTATAGGTATATGAGTACGAATTCCTTGACGAGTTTTCTGACCATTAAAAACCAGTCTTCTCTAGATTTTGTTTGTTTTCAAAGTATACGAGTATCCGGTTGAAAGTTTTTTCGATTCTGACAGTTGTTTAAGTTTGAAAGCTTAGCCAGGTTAGACTATCTGTGGAAGACCAATTTTCTTCTCCAGATTATTTTAGATCCATATTTTTAGTCTTGTGTATAGTTGTGTGGTATTTTGTACTTTTACCAAAGCAGAATCTTAGTAGCATTCATTTAGTTCCTTCTGGTTTAAATCTTTGTCAGCAGCCTGTACACCAGAAACCAACTTTCTATTTCTGATTAGTTTCATTAACCCAACCGATTAAATGTGTTTCTCCGTTAAGTGTTCACTTACGACTACGCCCCTGACTCCCATTCCCATTTTCCCATCGTTTAGAACACATGTCGCGACACTTTTCCACAGATATTACGCAGAGATACAAAGAAACTCGTCAGCTAATTCAAAATTAACCCAGATAAGGTCAAACTCAAGGATAAATTGCTTTGATGAAGGACAATAAAACGGAGCGCAACTTTAAATTTTATTGTTTTATTAGGTTTTCTTTATTTGTGTTATTCAGGTTTCGAGGAGTTGCTTACAAATTGCTCTGTTTTCCTAGATTAAATGAGAATGTTTCGTTGTGATTTATGTTTGCGAATAAGATTAGGTTTCATGATAAAATTGCGGATTAAAACCGAATTTGTTTTCGTTGGGAAGCTCTTTAACAAACTAGTAAACAAATCAGTGTAAGCTTTTAGGTGTAAACAGGCTCTTTGTTTGAGGAAATACCTCAAGAACCCGTTTTGAGGATTTACAATATGAGATTTAACTTTGTCTACTTTCCGTTTGTTTTCTTTCTTCTGTCGGTTGAAACCTTCCAAAGTTTTATTTCCTTAATAAAAGAGAGAAACTTTCTTAAAATTGTTTCCGTTATTTGGATCTCAGTTTTAAAGACGAGTCAAACATTGGCTAAACGGATTTAGGGTCAACGTCCGGGTACGAGAAAATATCTGAAACCGTCAAATAAATTAAGATGGAAGTGTAAAAAGCTTTGTCAGCATGAGCCACTTTCCTTGCTTTCCATTCTCTTCTAAAATCGAATTAAGAATTCCGGAAAGATGGGGTTTCCGGAAAGTGGGAGAGAGGCAGTCGGACAAAACAAAAACAAAAACGTTCTTTGATTATCTAGAACCTCTCCTCCCTCCTCACAGATAATCGTTTTGATTAATGGAGGTGGTTGTTGGTTGATTCTTAAAGCTTTTCGGGGTAACGAGCTTTCGGTCTCTCGATTTTTAATTTTTGAAATGTTGATTTTGGTGTTTTGGTTGGTGGTTGGCATCAATTCTGATTATCTATTTGGATCAGTTATCAGTCTGTTTAGAACTTTCTAAATATTCTCCCTGGGTTTACCTTCTGAAGCTCTTCCTATCAGTCAGCGTTGTCAAGTATAAAAAATCATTCCGAGAGCTTTTGAGACAGCTCTGTAGAGTTCGAGCTTGTTTTGGAAGAACAGTGAACGACAGAAACAGTCACGTTTCAGAGGAGCTGTTTAGTACTAGTTAATTGAGAGCGTGGGGGGGGAGAGAGTACACTCATAAAAAACCTCAAAAACGCACAACAGCAATACGCGTAAAACGAGATCTGAGTGCAAATCTACGGTGCACTAATTTTTAGAAGATTTCATAACGGACGCCATAAAGCTATAACTTGATCTGGTAGGGTACTGGGAGGGGAAACATAAGAAAGCTCATTTTTCAAGGGAGCTGGGTAGTTATTTGTTGTAATAAGCTGTCCCTGTGGGTGTGATTGGCTTAAACAAAAGCTGTCAAAAGAAAGAAACCTAAAACTAACTAAGCAACCAAATCACCAAAATTAATTTCAACCCCCGATAGAGAGCTTTTAGTGAAATTATCTCGTTACCTCCAGAGAAATAATTTTAAGTAGGTCGTAACCGTCCCGAAGAATAATTTCCAACAGCATTGCAAACTCTCCCACACTATAAATAACTCATAATCAATTTTTAAATCAACATAAGTCGATTTATTGTCAATAGACCTTCGACTAATTCAGGACAGAAGAAGAGAAGAAGAAGAAGGAAAGAAAATTTTCCTTTTTTTCTTCTCCTCATTCCCATCGAGAGGTTAAGGATAAGTTAATTAATGGAAAACTACTTCAAGACAATTCCAGACTTTCAATCGGATTATCTTATTGCAAACAAAACATAACACAATCACGTGGACGTAAGGGGAAAAGAATTCAAAGTCGATTGGGAGAAGGGAAAACGAAAAAGCCACAAAGGAACAATAGATAAAAATGCGGGTTGGTGTCACATTGACCGGTTTTCTTCTTTTCCCGCTCTGATAATGCGAATGTCGGCTAATTTTGATAAACCTCGTCTTCAGTGTCGCGTTATGTTAGCGATAACTTATTCCGGAATAGTTGACTCGATGCTACGAAAGTGATAACGCGTATGCGAAACCGTCGCGTAAATTTTTTTTTCTGTGTCTTTCGATTGAGAGCTTTCGGAGAATTTAAATTTTCGAAAAGTTTTTTTGAGTGATGACTAGATCTTTATGTTTGATTCAATTTTTTTTCTGTCAAATCAGAATTTCTGATTTTTTTTTTGGTTGAATGTCGCGCTTAAGCTTTCACCAAGCTCAACTTTTTTAATTTTCTTTTGTTTAAACGCCCGTTAAAATATTTATAGTTTAAAAGCTGTGCGAAGACCCGTGAACCTAATTGCATTATAACAATAAAGTTTGTGTCGTGCAGTGAGCCAGGTGGATTTAGTTACGCAAAACTTTTTCCACCGTGTTAAAACACTTTTCAGAGTAACTCATGGCTTTTAACGTTTTCTGAGGTTTTTTACACGTTCAAATGACCTTGAACTATGATTTTGGAGTTTAGTTATACTGATAAAAGTTCAAATATTCCGTATAAATGGACGCGATGTTAAATAAAACGGTTATTTCTTTCCCTTTGTGTATGATGTTAAACCTGAATCGTGTTTGTTTAATTCCATTCGAAAGGAAATGAGCAATTCGAAAAGTAAACATTTCGTTTGAGAATTAATCACCCGAAAAACAGCGAACAGTCATGGATGAGTTGGAGAATTTCGATTTCCAACACACGACGGAGTGGGCGCTTTTGTTTCCCCTCCGAACGGGTTTGCTATCACTCAAATCGTCCTTTACCAGTCTAGCGGAAAGTGATCATCAGAACGAAGGATTAGCTACTCTCTACAGGTCTGAGTATTTGAGTCAGCAAAATATTCACAGGAATAAGATGACCTCGGAAAACTCGTCGATTCGATCGAGTGTGGAGAACCTACACCATTCTCCCAAGTTGAGGATAAGACGAAGGTCGAGCATGTCGGATTTGGACAAAATTGGAGGACTCAAAGCTAAGGTCTCTGATATAGTCCGTTCGGCCACGAGTCACTCGTATGAACATCAGTACAATTCAACTCCGAACAGTCCTCACGCCCATTATATGAGATCCATGCAAAAGTCGGAGAACGTTCGCGGAAGCATCGGGGATTTCATGAATTTTAAGCGATTCGGCGGAAGTTCCGGCGGACTCAGAACGGAGTCCATTATAGCTAGAACCGTTCCACTAACAACTGTTACGAAAAGATCCAGCGGGAGAGACATCGATCTCATCGGGACTCAAATCCACGACGAAGAAGACGGTTTCAAAAGTTCTAGAACTTCATTCCGAGGATCCAGAAGCTCGTTTAACGATTCCAAAAGCTCCCTAGAGTCTGTCGACACGTTCTCAAAACAAAATCGAATTCGAAAATGTGGCGTCGCTTTCAGCGAAAACCTTCTCATGCAGCATTACATAAAAAATCCTTACGCTGTTGAAAATTCCAACCGGAAAAGCTTCATCGAGGAACCTAACGAAAGTAGCGAGGACGTATCGGTGACTTCGCAATTTTCAAATTCGGTTAATCAGTGTTGTCCCACAAATCCGGGCTCGGGAACTACTACAGACACCGGTTTGGTTCAAAACTGTGATGCTCCTTTATCGGGAAGTCAAAGAACTGAAAGGCTTTCTAGAATTATACGTCAGCAACATTCCACGCATCAGCTGTACGCCAATATTTATGTAAGTCCAAAATAGTTTTTTTTAATTGGAGGGCGGAAAGTATAAAATGCCTGACACGAAATTTTTTTATCTAAATTATCTGAGTTCCATTTTGTAAAGGTTGTAACGCGATAGTGTGACATTTTCGTTTTTATCTGTTCCCACTTCCCACCGGTCTAGAAAGGAAAATGAAAGATTTTCGCGCTAAAACTCCCGTTTCGTTTCGTTTCATGAGTATAAATTTATGGTTTAGTAAATTATGCGTATCTCCTTCCCTCCGCCATCACCACTACCACCTCCTCCCGCTTTTGAGCGTAATCAAAAATGAAAATCAAGTTAATGCTCTGCCAGGAACTGCACCAAATATCGCGTGATATCAGAATTATGCATTAATTTGCATGGCCACTCGATATAGCCTAAAGAACAAACGAATTTTCCCCGGGACCCGATAACGTTGGGCCTGACCGACTATACACTAATTCACCCGATTAATCATCTTCTCTTAGCTTTTCTTTATCTCTCTGATTGTCTCTCATCCTATATTTGAGGACTACAGTCAAAGAGTTTGTTAACAACATAGTGTAGTGAGAGAATAGTCAATGAAATAACCAAACACGAAGATGTCTCTCTCTCTCTCTGTTGTTTAGAGTTGTGAAGAGAAGAACGGAATTCAAGAAAAGGAGAGAAGGGATGATAAAGAGGAGAAGGGTAGAGGGTGAAAATCGATCTGTTTGAGGGAAGAAGGTTTTGATTTTAAAAGTTTCCAGTAGATGTCACAAACAATGAATTTTTCCTCGGTTATTTTGACTCGAAAGCCTTGACCTCTGCTATTTTAAGGCGCGATTTCGAGCCAGAGGGCTTTTCCTTAACGGTTGATATGTGTCCCGTGAATATTTCAAAACACCTGTCGTCACCGGAAGCGGAATTTAATTGCTTAATTTTTTTCTTTTTGTGCAAAACGTTTAAGGTCTCTCACCCATCAGACTTGCGTTTCGTTTTTGCTTACAGTTATTTTAAGTCATTTTTATTTAATTTGGGAGCCTGGGGGTGGTTTTGTGAGGAAACTTTTAAAAGTTTTTCTGTTGACTGTTCTCATTTAGAAAGAACGGAACGTTTTCTCTTCATTACGTCGTCCCTGTTTCTTGTATAACTTACATTTTCTGCGAGAGGATTTGTGCTGAAATTTAATTGCAGACTTGATTTCGTTTATGGACCCCCGTCTCTCTTATTTTATTCAAGTGTGGGCGCCATGGTATTCATTTATAAACAAATTCTGAGGCTAAGTCTTTCTTTGCTTTCCTTGATTGGATTTATTATTCTTGACTGAGAATAGTTTTCCCACTGTTTACATTTCTTTCTTCGCATTCTTGACAGAGTTTGATTTTGATTAATGTTGGGTGTATGGAGTTCTCTCAGCTCCTCCTCTATGACCTTAGTTAGATGTCATTCTCATATTATGAGGAGGAAACTGGTCTTAAATATTTCAAAATGTCGGAGATGACAAAAAATAAGAGAAATGTTGGAAAATATTGGTGGGAAAAATTTTTTTTATCTAAAAAATTGAGTTGATTCGTAGATTCGGAAAAATCAGAACGAAAGCTTCGGTTTTTGAATTTTTAAAAGTTCCAATTATGCATCATGCATAATACATATTCGAGTGTTTTAATATTCTTCGTTTAAATGTTGTTTTTATAATTCTCATACATGAGAGATATTTTTTTTCTTTTGATAGTAATGGTGGTTGTGCGGAGATTGAACCATGCTCCACACTAATTGACAAACCAACCTGTTTGTGTGTTATTGAAGAAGTGTATTTGTGTCTGTATAAGTATATATGTGTATCTGTGTAAATTATTATACCAAGACGGAAGGTCTGTGGTCTAATTGATTACGTTCCAGACTAAGAAGTTACAATCGCGAGTTCAAATCTTCCTCTCGTATCTACAGAGAGTATGCACTTCCTCCCTCAGACGGGAGGTCTGTCGTATATTGGGTTAAGTTCGGGACTAAGAAGTTATAGTCGCTAGTTCAAATCCTCCTCCCGTATCCTGTTGTACCCAAAAAAGGGTGAAAAACGGGACTGAAACTCAAGTATAACTATAACTAAATTATACTATACTAAGATGCATACCTGAAGGTTTTATTAAATTTTTAGTCTAATTTGAATAATGATTGTAAGAAATTTGGTTGTAATAGCTTCGTGTGTTTCTGGGGGTTTTCCGGTTTTGGCCCTTAGCTCTAACAATAATGCGTTTTTGTATAGTGGTAGTAGTTGTAGTAATTATATATTTTTGTTTTTCGCCTGGCGGTATTAAAATATTTACAGACTTTTTGAAATTCGAACAATAAACATTAAAAATTGTCACTGTATCGAGTCCTTGCTAGGTTTCGGAGTTTCTTTACCCTTTTGGATTCGTAAAGGTACTTTGGCAGCTGGTACGACAGCAGATCGCTGTTCTAGACGTTGGTTCTTTGACTTGCTTTTAACTCCTTCTTTGGCTTTCTTTCCTATCAATACCTCCTCCCATTCGTTTCTCTCAAAATGTCGTTTCCTTTCCTCTCCTCATCTTGTTTTGATTTTTCCTTTGACTATTTCTCTAATAAATTCTTTCAATATAATAATATTTTGGGTAGAACCTACTTTTATTTTCTTCCTCTGGTTCTTCCAGAATTATATAAGAGGCAGTGAGCTAGTGCAATGCTAAGGTCCACCTGATACATTTTCTTTGGAGTGGTTCTAGTGTGGCAAACTCCTTTCGTATCCATTGTGTATATATAATTATATTATATTACATTTCAGATCATGAGTCAAACTCATTATTTGAACACCAAGGGGTTGTACTAATTAGATAACGAAAATTTGGGAAGTATCTAAAAGAAATTGTAACGAACAAATGGCTAAGGATAGAAAGGGAAGATGGGATATGAAAGAATTCAGTCGTTAAGCAAAGAATGGTCCTGCTAACAACACATAAGTCTCACAAATGGTAAATAGTGGGTCCTACCAATTCTTCAAAATGAGGATTTCAAAAATTCGAAATTTAAGTACTTCTCTCTCTCTCTATTTGAAGGAAATGAATCAAACTGTTGATAGTTATGAGAATTTCAGTCCATTAACTCCAGATTATTGAAAATCCATAGCCTCATTTATTTTGAATGAGAAAAATCTTTCATTTGTGAACGACTCTGAAAAGATTCAAAGCACTTTTAAACGGTCCTTTCTATAAAGTGTTTTTCGACTTCTTTCCTGTTCTCGTTTTCCTTTCTTCCTTCCTACTAAAAAGGACCATTGCGTATTTAAGGTTTACGACTCTAAAAATGAAAACTGCCGGTTACACTCCCCATCTTATAGTATTGAAAACAGAACAAACCGCAGTCTATAAAAATATTATAGCAGGGTCTGGAAGAAGTGTAGCAAATAAGGTCCGAGCTTTCTATATTATTTATCAGTTTAAAATAATTTTTCTTTAGCAGAATTAAAGTAGACCATTAACGAAGGGAAAAACTGCTTAGTGTATAAATTTCAGTATTAAATATCTTTTAAACCCAACCAGTGTTCGTCCTCCTCTACCCCGCCGCCGCCGCCTCTCTCGAAACACATTAAAATTGTCTTGTTTCGAAGATAGAAGTCTGGGCCTTTCCATTAAAACATTCACAATGTTTGAATTTATTCCTTTTGTTTTCTCTTATTTATATTCTGACTTTAGTCTTCTTGTCCAAAATTCGCCTATAAATAAACATCCTCCATTAAAATTCAAAGTGAATCGCGTTTTTATTTTTATTTTCGAAATGATGTTCATTCAGTTCGAAGTATTGAAATATCTAATTTTGGAAAAAAAATGGCTGAAAGACAAGAAGATTCGTTTTGTTTGTGAATAAGAAAGCTAATATTAATACAAATGGTTTTTTAAAATATGAAAACTTTCGAGGACAATTATAAAACTAACTGTTAATTATTATACAAAAATAATTTTTATGTTATTTTGATTCTCTCTCTTGACCCTAGTGAGTATACTTACTTACTGCTCACGTTTTAAACTGTTAATGACAATACTAATATATGTATAGCTGTGTGCCTTTCGTGAGTGTAACAATATCCCCTTGTACATATTTTTATAAGGCGGATTATACTACAGCTACAGTATACACAAGTATACTTATGTACCAATATATAACTCATTCAAGAAACGTACACAAAGGATGGACTAAAAAAACTATATATCACCTATATATACGTAAGATAATAGTTACTCTAACTAGATAATAGATAAATAAAAATTACTCAAAAAATAATTATGTGAATAAAAATTAAATGAACATAAAAACAAATAGTTAAAAAGTATTAAGAATAAATAAATATCTAAACAAGTCACTAAATTCATAAATTTTAAAATAAATATATATACAGACAAACGAATATTTAAAAATATACATAAACAATTAAAAAATATAATTAAATGACTAAATAGAATATTAAAAACTATTCAAAAATAAATAGGCAAATATATAAGCAGAGCAGTAAATAAATATGAAAGTATATAATTTAATTCATAATATAGAAAATAATTTTAGTTTCAGTTACATACTTGGATATAGGAGACTTCAAGGTCGTTAGAAATACTAAACGATAGGCAGATCAATAATATTATTGCCCTGTTCAACAGAGGAAATAAAGAGACAGATAAATATAAACAAAGTACAATAATAAATAAATTAATAAATGAATAAATCAATATATAAAAAATTCATTTATATAAACAAACATACACGATATCATAATCAATATAAACATGCTTGGAGTGAGCGGAAATGCGTTCCGGGCAATAAAAATAAATAAAATCAATACAAGCAATGAATTATATAAACAAACCATTAAAAACTGGCAATAAATATATAATAAATCACTAAGTATTAATAATAATATATAAATAAGTGGGATGTTTATTGTGTAGTAATTAAAGCACCCGACTATGAAAGTTATGATTGTGACTTCGAATCCTCCCCCGTATATTGTTATACCCAAGAGTCAAAAAAGGGGTTAAAACTCAAATAAATAAATCTATAAATACTCTAATCCATCACTAGATTATTATAATATTAAAAATAAAACTATTAATATATATTTTCACGGGAGGTCTGTGGTGTAGTGGTTTAAGTAATAGACTAGGAAGTTATAGTCGGGAGTTCAAATCCTCCTCCCTTATCCTGTTATACTCAAAAAGGGTGAAAAACGAGATTAAAACTAAACTATAAGTATAATTATAATATATATTTTCAAAGCTATCCTCATGAAGAGCTGACGAGAAGTTTTTGCAATAAATCAAACAACTCTTGTTGATGGTAATATTGTTTAAAGTACATAAATCGAAATTTCGTGGGGGATAAATTATATTATAATAATTGATAAAATATGAATTTCGATATATATTCTTCTTACATTCCCAAAAACAAAGAAAAGATAAAAAAATTCGTAATCAAAGAACATTTCACGAGATATTTTTAATTAAATGGGAACAAAACTCTAATAGCATAAAAATAATCCGCATTAGACAAAGACCTGACAGTATAAAAGGAGAATTTTTAAAAGCTTTTATTGTCTTCCGTTTTTTATTTATTTTATAATTTAAATAATAAAAAGAATTTGAATGTGTTCGTTCCTTGTATGTTGATTTAAGCCTCTGCTTTAAGCATCAGATCGTAAACACAATAGAAAGCTCTTCTATGAGTGTACCATGGTGTTCGTCAGCAAACTAAACATGTTTGAAATTTTTATAAAAGTCCAGTTTAAAAACCTTTTTCTAGATAATTTTATTTATCTAGATACTAAAAATAATTTAAATTCATTCATATTAATTACGTAGAGAGTGCTGAGGCAGCAAGTTGGAAAAGTCGTTTCCGTTTCGCTCATCTAGGAATGACGTTATTTCAACCTCTTTCACTTTTTGCTCCTCTGATTTTCTTCTTTCCCTCAGTGTTACTTCATCTTTTCGCTTCTTTCCCCTTTTCCCTCTCCTCCTTGGTTCACTTCTTTCCCGTCTTCACCTTTCGAAAGCTCGGATGTTGTAACTTCCTCCGAAAGATGTCACGCTTATGCAGGTTTTCGTATATAGTTCCGCTGCTCTCTCTCCTCGCTTCAGTGCCGCTTTTGGTAATTGACAAAGTAGATGAAGATCTGGTTGGTTAGCTTTCTACTTCCTGTTGTACTTAAGATGTTTTAATTAACAAAAATAAAAGGAGGAAGAACGGAATCAGAGTCGTTCGTGACAGCTTCGTTCCGTCAACTACAGCAAACAATAATTGAAGAAAATCGTAAAAAAATTTTTTTTAAGACTTAATAAAAGATTCAGAGAAACCTAATTAAACTATAAATTCAAGGTCACTATAATTAATTTCATAGTCTTTTATAGTAAATTATTTGTTGTTAAGTTTTTTATTATTATTATTATAGTCTAAGAATATTTCTTTTCTTTTTTATGGGAAAAGTCACAACAGCGTTTATGTGTTGTTGTAGTACAACAACTTTGAAAGATAATGGGACGTGACAAGAGTTTCTTTTCACCGAAAAGGCACTAAAAGCTCTATTATAGAACTACATCCCTGAAGGATGGATGAAATAAAAAATGATAAAAATTAGTGTACGTTAAAATTTATAGACGCGCTATATTGTAACGGACTAAAACGCTTTTTCTGTAATACCTGCTGAACTGTTCGACAGATTAGAGTTGAAGGGTGTTTTCTATATTTGACTAGAATTTTTAAGGGCAAGCGAAGGGCTGAAAGAATTTTTGTTAACCCCTTCTAACTACTACCTGTCTCTAAATACGAGAAACCTTGTAGTTGGCGCTGTGAGGGAGATTTTGACTGGGAAACAGATCAGCATCTTAGTTCCAGCAGCGGATATAGTGATTTTGGGTTTGATCATTATTGAGAGAGTTAGGGAAAGTGGTCTTAGGCTCGGGGGTAGTGGGTGAGGAAGGTATAAGATGAAGGTGAAAGAAGGAATCGGGAAGCTTGTTAGTGGATCCAGCGGTTTGTGACCTTTAAGTCGTCTTTGGGTTTATTATGGAGGGATGAGGCTGAAGGATTGGGGTGGTTCACCAGTCTTGGGGAGAATTTTTGGAGGAATCTGGCGATTTCTTCTTTTACGGTAAAAGGTGGACCATAAAAAAATACATAAGCAAAATTAAATAAATATTTAAAAATAAGATACATAATATATATTAAGAGGAGGATGAACTTGTCGCCTTTGCTGACCCCCAGTGACACAGGAAGCCAGAAGACATGTTACTGTGGGAAACAGCGAGAGAGTCGTTTTCTCAAGATGGCCTGCCTCATACAACTTCTTATACTATTATTAAAAATAATATACTCATTTAAAACCAATATAAATATTCTTCTTCTTATATATATTAAACATATAACTAAATCAAATATGGTAACAGGAGCTAGAAGGTAGCCAAACCCATTAATAGAAGTGAGATACAAGAGGCAGGGGAAACGATAGAAAGCTGTGTTGGTGTTTTAATTAGTTTCTGTATAGGAACGATTAGCTGTTCCAAATAGAATAGCACTATAAACTGTCACCAAAGAAGTTATATATACATTATGCACTGGATTATTACTGACTCATTTCCACTTTCATACCTGTATACATCCCCATCGTCTCTTTTGGTATCTTCATTTAGTTTCCTACTCAGTCTCGCTTATGCCTTGATGATGTCAACAGCCGTTTAAGTTGGCGGATATCTGTAAAAACATGTAATAACCCACTGTATAACGTATATAGTTTTAAACTATACGTCAACAAGGGTATAGTAAAGTATGCCAAGAGAGGAGCTTGTCTGAGAAAGAGATCAATCTCCCCGATGAAACGGAATGTCCCATGTCAATTTCTAAACTTCAGGAAGTGACTGAGGTAAAGACAGGATGTAAGTAAAGAAGTATAGACAGAACTTTATTGAAGAAGAAGGATAAACTTATTGGTATGTGTTACTGTATTCTATTTATTTATTTGAGTTTTAATCCCGTTTCATCGGTATAAGAGGATTTGAATTCACGACCTATAGTCGGGCGCTTTAACCACTACACCACAGACATCCCACTACTGTATTCTGTTTAAAATACTGTATAACAAAACGGAAGGTATCAAAACTATAAATAAAACTTAAACCGAGCTTCGTGACGCCATTCAGAATAAAAAATTCTCAGAATAAAACTTTGGGCTAAGACTTATAATATTTACAAGAACGAAAATTTTGTAACCATAAAAATAAAAAATAAACAAAGTTGAGAGAAGTAAATTTATTGATACAGGATTTTCAATTTGATCAGAATACAAATAAAAAAATTAAAAAGTTTAAAACATAAAAAAAGTTTCCCGAGATTTCCCACCGCCTGGAAAATCCACATCCTTTTCATTCCGAAAAAGAAAATTCTAGTTGGAATCATAAAATAAAATAAAAATAAATTTGTCGTCATAGTGAATAAGACCAAGTGCTTTCATTCTCTAATTGGTGATCATTAAATTTGAAAGAGAAAACCGGAAGTTCATTATATACATAAAAAATTAATTTATAATTAGATGTATTGATTGGATTTGAAAGAAGTGTAATCAAATTTGTTCTGAAACGGAGGAGAAAAATAATTTTTCCCTTCTCGGGGAAGGAAGGAAGAAACTTTTCAGACAGCAGAACACAAATTTATAATCAATATGGAGCTACAGGAAGAACTTTCGAATTCAATAAATAAAGAGGAAACGGAAAAAGGGGGAGTGATAAAATCGAGGCCAGTAAATTTCCTTTCGGTCTTCTCCAGGAATGTTTTTCCAATTTTCTCTGCGAACGGAATTCGGTCCTGGATAAAGAAAAACTGAGGCGTTTTGAACGTGTCTTGCCATTGTCAAACAGGAAGGTGGAATGAAGGACGGTGGAAAAAGGTCTTCGGTTATCACCACTTTTATCTGACTCACTTTTTGGTTTCTTAATATTTCATACAAATCGATTTTTACGTTTTCCCTCCGTTTGGGACATTTTTTCTGGGTCTGTAAACATGGCCGACACTCGAGAATTTGTTTTGCCCGGGGATTGTATAATTCAAACAGTTTTTTGTAGTGGTAGTGACCTCAGTTTTGAGAAATTTAATTTCGGGATTAAAGAGAAAGCCTGATGTAAATAATCCGGGGGGTTGATTTTCCTCGGTTTACTAATATAGTCGATTTTCTATTTGTTTAGTACATCCGAAGAGTGTTTGAGGTGTTTTTGGGTTGCGGGGCTCTTTCTCTTTTACATAAAATCACCTCAAATCTTTTGATCAAATTTGACCGTTTGGGAGATTTTTTAGGCTCTAGTCACTAAATTATAATCAGCACCTTCGAAAGGTCCAATCGGAGAGCTATTAAATTTAAATTTAGATATTAATATTGTAGTAGATATGCTCTTAATATAACAACGAGGTATTAGAGCTTTGGTACTCAAGCTTCTTTCCCTGGCCAAATTTCCATTGTGACCATTGCGACATTTAAACCGGCTTTTGACGCATACAGTTAATCCTCAGGTTATCATCTGCATATACATCTGTCAGTCTGCTTCTGTATGTATTTTCTGTATATCGCCTTATTAGCACAATTCTGAACATTTTCTCACTAGTCTGGCACTATGTTCTAGAATTCAGACTTAACAATGAGCAATCGACCTTTCACAAACTTTCACTCAGTCGGCCACTCACTACAGCTTGGTGGACCTCAGTTTGAGTACCAAGGTATTAGAGTGTCATCCTAGCGACAAGGATAGTATATTGTTTGGAAAAGCTATGACTCAGGTTGTTGTCTGACCAAAGAAGAAGAAGATAGAGGCGAAAAAGTATATACTGTATATTACAATTTGGCTCAATAACTTGAAAATTCCTAAACTTTCTAATCAAAATATTTTTTTTGTCCTCCTAACTACCACCTATTTCTAATTTAAGACACTAAGTAGTTGTTAGATCCATTTAGAGGGATTGATATGAAGTAAGGACCATTTTCGTGATCTAATTTGGGATCTAATCAAAATATAAGTTAAATAATTCATGCAGAGCTTATATAATGGAGTACACTTAAGTTTACAGTAGGCCCTCGACTTCCGCACATAATTGATTTTTGATTGTGAGGCCAAATGTTTGAAAGTAGAGTGAATACACCAAAACTGTGCTTTAAACTATTCAATTGCGAATATATACTCATAATGAAGTTAAAGATTCATTAAGTTTGGTTAGGGTCTGATGACTAGCCTGATGTCCCCTGAGAAAGGACAACCGAGTAGCATGCTTAACTCACGATGGGACCCCAAGGGATTAAGGTTGAATTTTGTAAAAATGTGCAATGTAGCGAATTATGTAAAACTCGAGGGCTGATTGTACCGAGGATCGGTGTTTTATTTTGTTTTTTAAATATATATGGCCGCCATCAGGCTCACTACAATAGCCTATAATATACAATAGGCCTATATAATTTATGATAGAGTGCTCAACACAACAAACACAAGAAAAAAAATTTTTTTTCACTGCTGACTAGTAGCTAGTGAATAGAAATTTAAAACAAATTCACAGATATAGTATATAAAGCTGCGTTACAAGCTTCACAAAATCTCTATATTTGGGCAATTTCGGTTATACAACTCCTGAGGTTGAGACGCTAGTGTGTTCCCTAGATATAGAGCCTCTTTAAAGCCATACCAACTACTTAATATATAGCTTAGAGACAGGTTGCAGTTATCATAGCAAACTGAAAATAAAAAGTTCGGTCAGCCGCGTTGAAGGAAATCGTATTATAGAAGGGTCTTACTATAAATTCAGTTTCATATTCAAAATGTATCCTAATTCATTTGAAGCATGTGACGATCATACTAAAATACGTTTTAACGAAAATTCTGTTAAAATATTTTCGGAAATCTCGGAACGAAAGAGTGAATGAAAATTATTGTTTATTTACAAGGGGAAAAGGGTTTTTGGAGCTTTTTGGAGCTTTTTCCGACTCCGGAAAACTCTAAAAGATACTTTCTAAAATATTTTCGGGCTTTGTTGTTGTTGTTCTCGTTGCCGAATTTTTAAATCCTCTTTTGTAATTAGCTTAATTAAAGGAGTTTTCAACGAATCGGAGACGTAATTTTACTTCATAAATGCTATAAAGAGGAAGAGAGATAGGGAGGAGGAGGAGGAGATACTCGCTAATCCAAAATACTGTTTGCTGAAAGACGTAAGCGAAAATTTCAAATGTGACGTTTCCTTCTGAGATAGCCGGCGGTCATCTTTTGTTCCATTGTTCGGTGGGAACAATTGTTTTGAAATGTCGTGCTCTGTCAAACAAAATCCAGATGAAAAGATTAAGTCTAAACATGGAAATGCGTTTGTCTTTTCTCGCGCCGCCATTCCTTCTCCTCCTTTTTCGAAATTAGAAAGAGAGAGAGAGAAGGAAAGAGTCTCCTTTCAAACAGCGAGAGAAGGAAAAAGTTCAGAAATTGGAGAAATGTCGTGAAGCAAATTACGTCAGAAGATGGGAGTCGTGTTTGATGATCTGGTAGCCGAAAACTTTTCCAGTTTTCCTTTTTCGAAATAGATTTTGGGAAAGCGATTCCTGTCGGAATGAATGTAAGGTCGCCGAGTTTTCGGATCAGCCATTTTGGAGTTTTCGGGATGTGAAATTTGAGGGGAAAAAATTATTTTGTCATTTCTCACAGCCGACAGTCATCTAACTTCTTTCCTTCTTTTTTGTAGAGAAGCGTTCGAACGTCGCTTCAAATCCAAAAAATCAAATTTCCCAATAGCTCTTTCAGAACTTGTGAGGGAAATAATTCGGACAAAGATAAATAGTGAACAGAGGAAAAAAATTCTCAAAAGGAATTGCCAGCCTTTTGGGAACCTTTTTTTTCCTCAGCCATTTTCGATTCTGACAAAAAAAAATTTTTTTTCGCCATGGAAACCAATTTAGCGGGTGCAATCTTCTTCGTCTCTTTAATCCGAACGTCTCTTCGTATCAGACGTATACACTGGAATGAGTTCAACACACCGCCTTCTATTCGTCATGATCGTTAATGGTAGAAGGTGCCGATGACCCAATTTGATGACATTTTCGAAGTTGGCCTTCCTTTTTTCCATTTCTGCGTTGTGGTGTGTTGTTTTGGTTTTTGACTTCATCCTGTTGGGAATGTTATTTCTGTTAGTTTTCTGTTTTATCTCTTTCATCCACATCTCTCAGCTTATTAAGCTAATCCTAGTCATTATCATCATCATTACAGCCCGTCTTCATCTTTCCTGTAACTCGTCTCCCATATTCAACTTATCCAAGTCTCTCTCTACTTCATATCTTCATCGGTTCTTTGATCTTCCAGTACATCGTCTTCCTTCCAATCTGGCTTTATATGTATAATTTTAGGTCCTCTTCTGTCTTCTATCCTTTCTACTTGGTTCACTCATCTTATCCTTTGTGAGTAGTACTTCCTCTATCAGCTAATATTATCGAGTGTGTATAGTAAATAACTAAAAGCTAAACTAACCTAGAAACGCTGAGGTAGTTTTATACATTCATACATTCAGTATATACGGTATGGTCTTATGATATGCGAATTGCTTTTGTATTTATTGTACAAATTTAAAAATATTTTCGAGCTGTCTGCTATTTATTTAATAGTTTATACCCACTGTTGTGTAAGAGCTTAGTTATTTCATAAGTATTGCACACTTTTATAACCTATTTATATGATTAATTACAAATGTGTATATATATTAAAAAATTTATTTAATTAATAATGATTGTAGCCTTCAAGGATTCGTTTAGAAAATAAAACAGAAATATTCATGTCATAAATAATGCACAATTTTACAAAGGACTATTTTTTCAAAAGTAATGCACACTTTTCGCAAGAGTTCATCTCAAAAATTTTATTTATTTATTTATCTTAGCTTTAATGTTTTGGTATATTAGGATACGAGAGAAGATTCGAACTCACGACCATAACTTCTATAGTCGGGTGCTTAACCACTACCCTCATTTCAAAAATAATGCACATCTCGAGAAAAGAGTCATTTCATTGAGTTCTTTCAATTGCTTAGGTCAAATTTTTACACTGTGACAGAAGCCTGCCATTACATTCTATAGTCCATCCAGTATACTACCTTCTCCCTGAGTACATTGTTCAAAGTCTATTTTCAGAGACAATTCTACCACAGCGGGAGTTTTACAACCCTCATCTACTATACACGAATGATGACCTGAACTGATTACAAACATCCGTCATGGTCACACGACCCGAAGCGGGAAATCTTTCATACAAACCTTTCTCTCCTCCACTTTTAATTGCTCCTCCATAAATTGTTGCTTCCGGAAATGCTTGATGACTCATTTAAGTTCATCCTTCCATTCATCAACTTCTTATAAAAGTGGGCCTCCAGAAATTCAGGTCACGGCCATAATTTTTAAACCACTTCCTCAGCCTGAGCTTTAATATTTTGGAACATGTCTTCTCACCAAAATCCCACGCATTGAGGACAGAGATAATTTATCAAATTTTTTTGTTCTTTAATAATATTATGTATACCCCGGATTATAATTTTGAAAGCTCAAAGTCTGAGCCGGGAAAACGAAAACAATGTGGGAAGTCATACAATCCTTTAAGGTTTTATGTTACCACCAGAGTCGGACGAGAAATGCTAATGAACACATTATACACTGCACCGTGTAAATTAAATCTTTAACTTCACATACTTAACTTTCTAGAACCTGTGACGTCATTAATTATGTGTATCAAAACTGTTTATTAGTTAAAACTATATAGTTTGGAGAATTTCTCCAACCGGAAGTTGAGAAAGTTCGATCGGAGAAACGATTAATCTAACAAAATTAGAATTTCGGTGGTAAATTTAATTAATCAAAAGCAATTAACGAATTAATTAATTAAATTTGTTTTTATTTTATCTTTTTAGGTAAGTAGACATTTCAATTTCTTGTATCTACGTCTGGTACCTGTTTGGATGGGGCGTATTCAGGTGAGGTATAAAAATTATTTGTGTGAATGGTGTGATTCAAAAATTTTAATCCAACAGTGTTGTCAACATTGAAGTAAGCCCTGGTTTAAGGGACCAAATGAAAAATTTCTCATCGTCATAAATTATCTAAATAATCCGGTTAGAATCAGAAGACAAATTATCAGTCAGCAGGGGGGGAGGATGAACGGGTGAAAATTTTTTCGAATTTTTTAAAATTCTTGGTGCCTGTTGCTCAGCCGATTTCGAAAAAGGGAGAAGAACCGGGTTATAAATAAAAGTTTGTCATTATCTATGGATTTCGTTTGTCTGATTAAAAAATGAGGAAGTCTTAAGTTAATTTGATTAAATTTCACGGGAAGATGAACGAAGGAACTCGGGGGAAAATTTGTTTTAAATTCCTCCTTGAACTATGAATTATTCAGAGATAAATCAGAATTCGCGGATATCCGCCGACAGATAAATCCTGCAGTGTTATAATCGAATGAATTTTTCGCTCCATTGACTACTCAGAATTGTGTTTCACCGATCGTTGGAATGAATGTTTTAATTGTAAGAATGGAGATTCGATGAATAATTTCGTCTGCTTCTTGACGGTGTGGTGTGGTGTATATACAGGGGTGGAGAGCTTTAATCCTCTCAATCGAGTTTCTTGGGGACTATGGTAGTTGGTGGATAATTTTTTTGATATAGTTGCTCGGTTGGGAGGAGGACAGGTTGTGGTGACCTTGATTTGGCCTTGAACGGAACGTTCAAGGCCAAATCAAGGTCACCACAACCTGTCCTCCTCCCAACCGAGCAACTATATCAAAAAAATTATCCACCAACTCGTATATACCCGAGAAATCCGACCGGAAGTATCAAAATCGCCCACTCTATCTATATACCCATCCGAGCAATTCAACCAACAGCAATAAATAGCTAAACACTCAACTGACATCCAAAAATATGAAAATCCGATGTGGACAAACAACCAAACAAAGAGGATAGGAACCTATCGAACCCTCAACAACCTCTTTAAAGTGGTTAACCTCACCAACAGCGATCACAGAATGAGTGAATGATCATGGAACTGATAGGAGGAAAGTGATACAGGAAAGGTTGAGGATATCGGAAACGATGAACCAGCAATAACAGGTAGTCGACCTCATTAATCCCTCAACAAAGGAACAGGATTAAACGAGGTGTTATAGTTTTGGAAATTTTCTGGACCGGAATTTCCGTCAGGTTGCTGTTGTTCGTCGACCCTAAACTCCAAATCATTGGTGCACTCGTGTGGTCGAATGCTCAGGGCTCTTAAATTCTGAAGAGTTTGTAGTCACCGGAAGCAGTTAACTAAGACCGGACATTTGATTAAAATCTGTTAGTCCCGATCAGACTTGATATCTGTCTATGGTTGTGTTGTTTGTTATTTTCACTCAAATTTTGCTGTTGACAAAAGGTCGAGAAATGAAAATGTCGCTCAATTTCCGGAAAGAGAGAAGGAAGTAAACTCCATAATCAAAAAGAAACGACAAAGAAAGGAAGATAAGACTAAGATGGCGGTAATGATGGGAAAAGAAAAAAGAAAACAAAGAAAATTTTGAAGAAAGAAAAGCTTTTGACGATAAGCATTGAGCTTTTCACCCTTCAAGCGACGATTTATCAAACTGGTTCTTCCTTTACAACAGAAAACTGGAAACACTGCACCTCTTGCTAACCTTGTCTTGACTCCTCTGCCTCCCAAATTGTCGGGAAAGTTTGGTGCCAAAATCATTTGAGGTTTTGCTCAGTTTCTAAACTCCGATTTAAATTTCAGTCCGAACCTGAAAATTTCCATACGAAAGCTCTTTGGATAATGAATTTGGGTTTACCACAGGAATTAAGATTCGAGCGGAAAGCTTTAAAACAACTTCAGTAAAAAAATTTTTCCGGTGCTCGACTTTATTGCTTTTTGCTGAATTTTATAGGATTTCAAAATCTAACAGCTGACTTATTCCATTTTTAATTCAGCAGTCATCTGGTTAGTTTAATTTTAGATTTTTTGAATCTGTATTAGTGGTTCAGACAGTTCCTGCGGTTTTTCTTCCGTTGACTTAGGTCAATTTGTGTTGTTTGGACGAGTCACGGGAAACGTCACTCAAAGTGCTTTTCATTAAAAAGGAAGTCAAACGTTGGGTGAGGGAAATAAATTTCTCTCAGGTTTCATCCGAAGACAGATGACCAAAGCCTTGACCCAGAGAGTTTTCCGAGTTTTCCCATTAATTGGATTTCTCAAAATGAACACAAGCCCTCGAGGTCTGTAATTTGTTGAAAATTTTAAGGTTCGATGCTTTGACCAAAATTTCGCCTCTGGTGAGGAATCCGTGGTCTTTGCTCCACTTTCAGGTTTTGGTGGTTTGTTTCAAAAATCAATAGTAACGACACTCTTTTACTTACTGTCGTTTTGGAAACCATAATTCAAAAGCTCTCATAAAATACCCGGAGTGGGGGTGAGAGGAAAGGGAGGAGGCTTTTTGCCAAGTTTTTTCCTTCTTCAAACCTTTTCGCTGGGTTTTGTTTTTGCTTCAGCCAAAATTTTCATCCTGCTAGTTTTATCTACCACCTTCCTTCTTTTTTTGTTAGTTTTCAAAATCGAAACTAGGACAAAGTAGAACTGCTGATGAGTTTCTGATTATTGGATATTTATCGTACAGGGAATACGAATAAACTTGGGAACTTCTTGAGGAAGAGTGTATCTTTAGATTTTCAATTATCCGAATCGAACTTTATTTACTTATCTACTTATTTATTGATATAGCTTAATTTAACAGCTTATTTACTTGTATATGTTTGTTTTATTGATCTATTTATTTGTCTTCTTTTTCTGGGTCTGTTTATTTTCCTCTGTTTGACTACCAGTCTATATGATAACCTCTTCTGCAGTTTTTAACCACCCAGCTCAGACCGATTTTAAGACTTTAAGGAATGAAACTTATCTGAATGAATCGTCTCTAGAATCAGATAAAAAATAGTCCCTTCGTCCCAAATTAGTTGCTACGTTTGGTTTCAAAATTTTATCTAAAATTCGTTACTGTATTTCGTCCGAGAATTAAGTTAAAATTTAAATTCTGGATTTATTTGTAAATTTCTCTTAGTCTTCATAGAGTTCCATTCGAAAAAGTGTTTTCGAGTGACTTCATGACGATAAGTGAGGACCGGGCGACGTCAGATGAGATGTCACTTCCTGTCTTGAAGTGTGCAATACTTATGAAAGTAATTCCTCATAAGTGTGCAATACTTTTGAAATAAATTGTTGAGAAAAGTATGAAGTAGTTCTGAAAGGAATCTGTGATACAAGTGTGCAATACTTTTGGAATAAACTCTTGAGAAAATTGTGCACTACTTATGAAAAGAATTCTTGAGGCAATTGTGCAGCATTTTTGAAAGGAATTCCTGATGCAAGTGTGCAATACTCATGAACAACAGACAAATGAGATAACTGCTGAACGTTTTTGAGGGTACATACTGTTCAAAAATGTTTTTGTGGAATCAGAGATAATCAAGTTCTTTCTTTCGACCAACCCCCATCATGCCATCTTAACAGATAATTTGGGAGAAACCCAAGGTTGCTTGCTTCTCCGTTTACTACAATCTCAACCCCCTAAATAGTCTGGGAATACATGTCTTAGATCTTGGAGTTTCCTACTGGACTATACCAGCGCAGTATTTGATGGCAACAAAGAATTCTGACGACATAATAGATACAGTTTAAGTCGCTTTTCCAACTCTGGAAGTAGAAAAACTTGAAAATATCCTTAACACTACACTACCTACTACCTTTTAAACATTTTCTTCTTTTGGTGCCCTTGTTTTAAAAGTCTTCAGAGAGTTCGGGTAGGAAATCTGGTATTTCCGATGTCACTATCAGGTTCTTTTTGCTCATACAGGTTCTCACGGTTAATCACGTAATTCTCACCATTTTTCTTCAATCACATCACACCGCTTCATCTTAATATAATTTCCCAGGAATTTTATAACAAAGAGGAAGAATTTGTCAGGCTAATAATTATGACTGACACCATATCATGAGTGTCAATAACCAATAGAATATAGCAACTGATTTGAAATGGCGGTAGCAGTATAAAATATTTCAAACCAATATAGAATTTCTCTGGTATACTATATCGAAAAATCTCGTTTTGCGGATTAATTTCTTTCATTGTTTATTGTCTTTTATTTTTCTCAAATTCAATTTTCACAAATAACCGAAGCCGGAAAGAGAATCGGTTGGCTTTCCCTCGACTTTGGCATTAATGAAACCCTTATTTACGTTTCACTTTCCTTTTTATTTATTTTTAAACGAAGATTAGGTTTCAAGAGTTTTGACGTTTCTCTCTCTTCCTATATTTTCTCCTCGGTGCTCTCTCTCTCTCTCTCGTCCACTTGAAATAAAAATGACGGCGATTCAAACTTTCCCGAGGATGGGAAGGGATTTTCCCGACAGGCTTTCACACGTCAAAAACTGGAAACCGGATTCTTTCTTTTTCATCGAGAGATCAGAAACCATTTCCTCCCGTTTTATCTGGTCCATTTTTCGGTTGAGGAGATATCAAAAATGTGTTACTTATACTGTGACTAAGGCAGAAAATAGGTGATTCACGGCCTAAATCCGTGTTGTGAGTCTGAATAAAAGATTTGTGTGTGTGAGAACTCGTCCCAAAAAAACTGAGATGAAAGAGACTTTTTCCTTTTGTCAGCTTTCGATCGATAGCTGATTGAATAAAACTGAGAGCGACATCGGATGTTGTTTTATCAAACCCTCACCAGCCGCCATTTTAATTGACATTCGATGCTCTCATGATTATTAATTCAAACAGTTAAATCAATAGAATAAGAAAAAATGGCGAGGGCAGAAGGGAGAGCAATGTATGAACAGGCTATCGATTTCCTTCTTGGTCATCGCAGCCGCCGAAAAAAAGCTTTGGGCGGTTTTCATTTTTGTGTAAAGCTTTTACCCGATCCATGGAATGATTCGAAATTGTCAGGTAAATAAGGTTGAATGTAATTTTCCCGAGAGTCAATCCCTTTTCGGCGGGGAAATAGGATGGATTGTAAGGAAAGAAAAAGAGAGAAATTGCGGCTTTTCACTTTAGGCCTAAATGTACTCGAAATGTATTTTGTAGTAAGGATGGCATGGAATGAACTGAGCAAAACCGAAGATCGATAGGGGGTTGCGCGAAAACGCCGACGCGCCAACTACCCCTTGCCAGATCCAAGGCACGTTTCCCGCAACACTTCAGTCCCAGATAGACCGGGTTAGCATGTACTCGTACAAAGCGGTCAAGTGCGGTTTTTGACAGAAAATATCATATAAAGTCGTTTTATAAATGGTTCATGTTAATAATACATAATATTATATTAATAATATCAAATGATAAGATTTCATGCGTGGAGTATGTGCGTTTCGTTTTCGTGTTTCGTTCGATGTGACTTTTTTTTTGGCCCCGTTTTCCGTTCTCTTTTTTCTCTCTCCTTTCCTCTCTTTTTTCCCAACCCCCTTTCATCCCCTTTCTCCCTTCCACTCTCTATCTTCTTTTGAATTCATTTTCTATGGTTTCTTGTTCACGAGAGAGAGAGAAACGATTGTGATATTCTACTTGTTGGGTTTACTCATTCACAGAACCTGGAAGCGGTTTAAATTTAATTGGAAAAACCGCCTGGAATAATTTAAATTCAATTAAAGTTTGAAGTTTGAAGTGAATGAAAAGGCGGGAGTTTTAAAACTAAGAAGGACTCAAGTTTCAACCGCCTCGAGGTGTTTTTTAGCCGAAAACGGGGAAATTTTTTTCCCTCCGCTTTTCCACCGTGTCTCCATCTTTTCCTTAGGTCTCTTTATAAATAAATGAGATTTTGTTTCTGTTAAGTGAAGTCTTTGGGACGGCGGGCGGGGGAGGGGGTAGTGAAAGCTTCACGAAAATCGGGTAGATTTTTTTGAATGTGTCGTGTTTACTTAAATTATTTTGTTTTCTTTCCTACTTTTCTTTGGAGACGTTTTCCTTTCCGAATGTTTTCTTTCCCCGTTGGAAAATATTTAAATTGATTTTAAGACAAACACTGCCATAGGACGTTTTTCCTCTCTCTCTCTCTAACTTTCTCTTCCAGCAGTCGAAGAAGGTCAATGGAAATTTATTCTCTTGATCTCGATTTTGGATGTTCTTTCAAATTCAAATGTCAAAAATTTTTGCTTCCATCCCTTACGTCAATGTGAACGCTTTCGGAACAACTTTCAACTTGAGTAAAGGGTGAGGAGAAAGAAGAAATTGATTTTCTAAACTACTGGAACAATTTGCTCTCCCTCAGGAACAAGGAAAAGTTTTTTTTTCCGTTCGATTTCTCCACACCCTTGGTGTGAATTTACTCTGATTGGGATGATGAAGAAGATTTTGGGAGAGATTGACAAAATTGAAGTAACCACCTCCCAGTTGGTGAGATTGGAAGATTTGAGGCTTTCCAATAATAATTAAAGGACAGTCGACAGCGGTTCAGAGTTGACTGACCGTGTTTGTATCTTGAAATCGCTTTTTGTGTTCTTTCCGAGGGCTTTGGTTTACTAGACTTTGAAAGGTTTCATTTTGTAATTAATCAAATAAATACTTGGCGTCTATAACTCTTAACAACCTGTATAATGTTATACGAACAAGAAATCAATTTCAAACCATTTCCTCTACACCACCTTTCGACCATCCAAATCCAAAGAGCTTTTGATAGGTAGCCAGAATCGCGTTTCAGTGTTACACGTGCTCATTTCTGTTTTTCAGTTTTTGTTTTGCTTGTGATTTACTAATAAGTGTGAAATAAATAAATAAATAAGTGTTTTAGATATTATTATATAATAGTGTCAACTGTGTGTTTGTGTTTTTTCTTTTATTGGAAGGAGGTTAAAAACAAAATTCACCGGATGTCTTTTCTTAAATTGGATTTCGGACCCTTAACTCGTCGTCGTCGTTGTCAGTACGTCAGAAAGTTATTTTTTGTAAGAAGTACAATAAAAATAAAAAGGTTAAAATGGTAGTCATTCTGCGGAAAGAGAGCAAAAGTCATCTTAAGTCTCACTTTATTTCATGATAACAAACACCAGCACCAGCAGCAGACGCAAAAAAAAAACTTTTTTTTTACTGCTGTTGTGGCGAATGGTGGGAAAAAAGTTTTCTGAAGCGTCTGCGCTGTGAACGTATTAAAAAATAATCTATGGTGTTTTCTTATATAAGAAGTCTAATAACATAAAAGTCGATTTTATAATTTATATATATATGTGTTATCAATTTGTTTTTATACGATCGATACTATATTGGAGAGTTTGTTGAACACTTCTTTGAAATTTTTAATAAGTTTTATTATACTGGAAGGGTTTTATGGGTTTGTGACTCTTTCAGAAGGTATAACTAAGTCGGTGTTTTGAGGTATAAGTATTGCGGGTTTGTAGAAACTAAATCAAATGGAACTGTAATATAGCAAGACCCAAAATGGCATCGAATTAATAATGAGAACAGCTGATAGTAATTATTCATGATACAATTCAGAAACAAAGAAGCTAGTAGACTCAAAGAGTTCCAAAAAGTCCATAATACACAATGGTTTGAGTAGTTGGGGGTGGAAAGCTCATTCGTCATATTTTGAAAGTATTGTACTTTTGGTATTTAAGTTCTCCCATATTTCTCTCCACTTGTTGTGGTGAAAATTGGGGATTAAAACGCTGTCGTTTTGTGGGTTTGATGAGCTTTTATAAGAAACTGGGCTGAAAGTTGTAATGTAACAGAAAAATGGCGACGAATATAAGAGACAAGTTCAACCACTAGCTAACAAAATCAACTAACTAACCGATTATCACGAGTAACTCGATGAAATAACGCTCAAGTTGCGTAGTTAGAATTTTTGAGCCCATCAGCAAACATGATCGGAAGCTCCCTTTTTACTATTTATACTGTATAAAATAGCAAATTAGACTGTTTCGGATATGTAATATATTTAACGTCAGTACATTTCTTCACAGCGAGAACTAGAGGCCCCCAACCCGCGGACCCTTGCTTACACTTGCTATTTGATTACTACGCCTCTGGTTCACAACCAAGGTACAGTGGAACCTCTCATAACGAGTTCAGTTCGTTCCGGAGTTTGACTTGTTATGCGAAACAATTTTTCCATATAAATTAATGTTACAGAGGATACCCAGGCCGAATAAAAACTGTCGGGGAATTCCCATGTACATGTCGCTCATTATGCCAAAAATTGCTCGTTGCGAGAGACATTTTTGCAATTTATGTCGCTCGTTATGCGAATTTCTCGTTATGAGAAGTTTCACTGTATTCAAAAAGTGATATCGAAGGATGGGTTTCTGAGCTCCTAGAAACCTGCAAGGAGATAGTCGGGTGGTTTTTGGGGCTGTTATCTGTCTCATATTAGATTGGCAATCCAGCGATTTTGTCATGACGAATAGGTATTTGCATTTGTTTATATTTCTATCTAAGTGCCACACATAAAATAAGTAAGAAGTATAATAATATAATATATTGACTAGTTTTCCACCTTTCGGCTTACTCATAACAATTTCGAAACAACTCTGATAAACATTTCGAAAATTCTACATTTACAACACTCCGTCTACACAAAAGAGCAATCAACTTTTAACCAACTAACTCGTTACAAATATACATTAATAACCATATGTATATTAATAATAATTAAAACAATAAACAATAAATAAATAAAAAGTCCATATATCAACAGCTTTTGTTTAAATCCCAATATATCGGGCTGCTGGTATACTTTTTACTATCTTCCTATTCCTAACACTTTTAGATACGCGGAGATTCTCAAAATAAAAATTATAATATATATTAATATATGTATGTTACATCACATTATTTTTAGGTTATGAATCCGGGTATAAATGTCTTATAACCAACATATACTTCTATAAGTCCGGTTAATACCCTTAGGCACTAAGCTGTGCTGACCCTCGTTCTCAAAATTCCCAGCACCCAAGCAGGCAATTATTTTAGAATATCTGAGAATATCGTTTTTGTGACTCGAAAGCTCTCTTCGAAAAATATCAAAGTCAAAGAAATTTATTCCAATCTCCCTTTTAGAAAATTAAAATATTTAAAAACAAAATAAGAGTTATTAAAGCTTAAATAAGTCGAAAAGGAGGAAATGAAAGACAAGCTGGAGATTTCCAATTTTAAGATTTTTTATAAATGACTCATCGCTTCAAAAGGAGAAAATTTAAATTTTTACTGAATATGAATCCGAGTCTTTTGATAAAAGCTCAATGGCAACAGTAAAAGGGAAAGGAAAGGGAAGGGAGAGAGAGTGAAAGTGAGAGAGAGAAAGGGGGTGGGGGAGGAGAAATGATCACTCCGGTTGAGAAAGTTCAACTGATCCAGAATAAATGGCCTTGTTAAAATCGCAAATTTTCCTTTTTCCAGATTTTTCTCTTGTAGTCGTGAATAAAGTCAAATCCGAGAAAAGTAATGAGAGAACGAAAACGGATGCTTTCGAATCGAGTGCACGTGCAAGACTTTTTTCTTTGTGTTTAATTATAATTATTAGATGAAGGTTGTGGTGGGGGGGAGTCATCTAATTGACGACTTTCTTGAGAAATACTGAATAGAAAATTTTTCTTTGGAATTATCTACGTTTTTGGGTTGAATCGTTTAAAATCGGAATCTGTTATAGACATCTATTCCGTAGGGTTTGAGAACCGGGAGTTAGGGCCAAATTTAGGAAAACCGGTTTTGCTTTTCTCGAACAATAACAGAAATGTAAACTTCTTCTCAAGGCATCACAAATTATACTATAAAATTAGGAAGAGAGTGATTATTGTATATGTGTCTGGAAAAAGTAGCAGAATCAAGCAGTGCCATTGGTACAGATAGTAGACAAAATAAATACAGATAAAAGTGGTTTCTGGCTATTTCTTATACAAACCATCAAAATTCTCAGTGATTTTTTGTTACTCAATTTTTAAAATTAAATAAAAAAGAGGGCCTGGTAGGCGAGAGGTTAGAGCACTCGCCTATCACTCCAAGGGCCGTGGTTCAAATCCCACCTGGGTGCCAAATTCCCAGCCTCTTTCTCTCCCACTCTTCCTTGCCTAAAATGTTTTTCTTCAATTTATCTACAATCCTTTCCTCAAAAATTTCCTCCAAGGCTCACAACCTTGTAGTGTTCAGTCAGCGAGAAAGCCTTCAACGAAAGGTAGCTGACTCATAATCAAGAATATTTCAGCTCGTGTAATAACTTGCTCTAGCAAATAGGAGTGGAAATGGGTTGATAACATCGTGGTCCCTAGTTGGCCAAAACGAAAAATATTAAAAATAACGGTAATTAGATGGATAATTAATTTGTGACATGTTTAGCATTATTAATCAGCTTCTGGTCATGGACTGGCAGTTTTGGTTACCTTGGTGTCGGAAGAGTATGTCAAGTTTCGTACCTATTTGATCAGTAGTGTGAAACAAGTGGATCTATAAAAGTACAATCTATGGAATTAATCCAATGGAAGAAGACGTGACCGAATAGAAAGCATTAATTGAAAACGGATTAGCACAAGAACAAACCAGGGATTTTCATGCAACCCAACACTTCAGGTGTTTGGCATTGTCACCTTTTTTCATAACCTCGCCGAAGAGAAATAAATGTAGTAAAAAGACTTTACAGAAAATCGCAAGAGATCCTGAGTGAAGCAATTCCTTAGAAAAAGTTAACAAAAGAGTATGAAATATAGATCAAAGTAGATACATAAGTATAGCTAAGAACATCTACCACAAAGCTTAAGTAAGAGTTTTTGGTATCAGAGGGTATTCGTGCCGCTCATGAGTTTTCAGGTAGCGAGACTTGGCAACATTGGTCAAATAACATTTATGACCAACAAAAATCCAAATATTTCGAAAAGAATTGACAAAGGGACCATTCTTTCATTCTATTTTATCATTCATTTGAGACTCAGGTCAGAATCTATTCAATTTTCATTTTTATGACCCTAACAGTCAGTTAGTAGTTGTTTACAATCCAGCACTCATGATGTACCATAGCACTAAACAGTGTCGCATGAGTGTTAGCTCACAAGTAGGCCTAACATCAAATCATAGCCATGATAATAGTCCTTAAACTTTCACGTCGTTTTCCATAGTTTATATACAAATATAAAATTTTTGGGTTTATCATAGCTTACTATCAGTTTTGTTGTATATTGAACTTGTGAGCTAATAAACACCATTCAGACTAAAATAGTATCGGATTAGTATATACATCGAACTACCTCTAAGGAATCTTGGCGATCACAACAGAGAGGACAAACAAACAAAAAATTTCGAATTATTGTTTGAAGATTCCCATTTTATTCATTCGCATTATATTGTGTTATACTATATTGTTTTTATAAATGTATAAGCTACATAAACGGTCATTTAGTTGCTGATATAATAAATAATTTGAAGCCATAAAAGCAATCAAGACCACCTCAGTAGAAAGTGAGCGAACTTTTCTTCATATAATATAATCAAAGTCTCTCAAAACAGAAGTAAGTTAAGTAATAAATCAGTATATGTGACATCAGTATATGTTCTTCGTTTTTTTAGAGTTCCATTTTATTAAACAGAGAAATAAATAAATAAATAAAATAAGTCTGATTTACTCAAAAGTTGATGAATGAAATTGAGGTTTGTTTAGAGAATTTGACTATATTTTATTATATACCAAACATATACTATCTTTTATTTTGAATATTCTATTCATCTTTTTCTTTTTAGAGTTACTATAAATAATTGATAAAAAATATTAAAACTTCTATTTTAATTTGTATATACAGTTTTTGAAGTGTAAAAATTGAAAACCGGTTTTCGATTATCATCTTAATAAGCCCAGTCGAATTCTGTAGATAATCTCGTTCTCTAGGTTTTCTATCAGAGAAAACAAAACGACGAAGATTCACTTAAACATACAGTTTATACAAACACCAGTTTTTGTTTTGTATAACAACTCCTTTGTAACCCTACTCTTCAGTGTCTCTGTTTTTTCTTCGTTGTACTCTTTTCTCCGACGTAAAACCTAGAGAATGAGATTATCTACGAAATTTGACTGGATTTATTAAGATAATTAAAAACTTTTGTTACATTCCTCGGGTGAGAAAGCGGAGTAACTCAAAGAGAGGCCTTGAGCTTTTAATAAGGTTTCCTGCCCCCTCAAATTTTCTATTTCACCTACTCATCTCTCTGTTGTCTCTCTCTTTCAACAAAGAAGAAAATCAGTCGAAATAATACGACAACAAATAGCTGTCATTAAACATTTCACTCGTGAAAGAAGAAGAAAAGATTCGTGGAGCTTTCGAGGTGAATTCGAAGCTTTTCTCTTTCCCTTTTGGAAAATCTGGAAATTTTGCGTTTTCTTAGAAAGCTTCGAATTTTCCGAAAATGCGCTCGATAATTTTTGTTTATTTTTAAAATGCGATTGTTTGAACTGAATTTTTGTTTTGAGGAAAAGTTTTTCCAGTTGAAAGGATGATTGGGAATTTCGAAAGCTCTCGAGATGATCTAACAATAGACGATAATTAAAATAAAGTTTTTGAAAATTTTTTTATTTTATTTTAAAAATCTGATTTCTTTGAAAGAATTTAATCGATTTTGGTGTTTTCGTATCTTTTTCAAAAGCACACCTGAGTCCCGGTTTTTGGAGTTCGTTGGACTTCTTGAGCTTTCTGAGGAGGTGCTATGCTAAATTGGAGTGGTTTTTCGAAAGGTTTCGGTACTCGATGAGGATTTGGTGAAAAATGTTTGTGCTCTGGAATCTCTTGTTCGTTGTTCGGTAGATATCCACTTGAATTTGGTTGATGGTTTTAAGCAGTAAGACTTCTTAGGTTTGTCTTTATTTCTAAAGTTCATTGACCCGACCATCTTTTGTCTAAATAGACATTCTCTGGTAGATATTTGAATTGAAAATCATCCCGAACACCAACAATCGTGAAGGCTTAAAAGTGAAAAATCAGACGAATATGTACTGTCTGTATTTCCCGGCGATTATTCATAATCACCAACTACTCTTTGAGA
>JADMLL010000003.1:12182922-12196663 GCA_016920875.1 Columbicola columbae | reverse complement strand
GAAAAACAAAACGGAAGAAGAGAAAGAAAGAAAGAAAAAATAAACAAAAATGACAGTAAGAAAATGTTTTAAAATCTCACTAATGAAGAAATCCCACACGGTAACGGAATCTCGTCGATGACAGACGACTTTAAGCACACCCGTGCAATTTATAATCTTTTCCGACGACAGTTTTTATTTTTGGGTGAAGATTTTGATTCACCTTCTCCCCTTCCTGTCGCTTCCATCAAACACGCACCTACTCGAATTCTTTCTTGCCGTGAGGAGTATATCGCCGGTTAGTTGTACTGCACTCGCTTCAGTTGATCACGAATTCTGTTTATATGCTGCTTGTACACTCTTCCCTCAAAGTTCGTGTTACCTTGGTCGCCACAATTCATATAATTCCCAGAGATTATTCATAATTACCAACTAAGCTTAGCGATTTTGACAAATTATTAAATATTTATCACCTTTACCGGGTATTTTATGAAATCTCCAGCTTGTAATAGAGGATTTAATAAAGTTTGCTTATAGGATATTTAGATATTTTATGAACTCTGCGGTAAATGTGATAAATATTAAATAATTTGTCACATTTACCAAGCTTAGTTGGTTATTATGAATATTCTCAGAGATTTATATATTTGCCTGATTTATCACTTTTACCGTATCGGAGGGGTTGGTCGAGGGTTCCTTTACTTATATGCTACCTGTAGATACTTTCTTACAAGTCCTAGCACGTATTCATGAAAGCTCCTGCAGGTCTAAGCGTGTCTTCATGCTAGTTTGTGCAAGTTTTGGTGACTTGTTGGTTACAATTCTGAGGGTGTTGCTCCAAAAGGATGATTGACCGTCCGAAAGAGATGACTGGTGGGAGGAAATCTAGTAGGTGTACCCGAAAAGGATGAGGTAGAGATGCGCTGGTCTTGATACAGAACGATGATAATGAACTAGTATCAAGGGTGACAAAATCCCGTTTGCTAGTAATCACACAAAAAGGGTATAACAGAAGTCAGACTCGGTCCACGTTTTTTTTTCCTCCTGGTCTCCGGGTGAAAACTCAAAGTCAAGGAAAAAGTTTGGAAAAGCGTTGAAAGGAATAAATAAAAATTAGAATTGAATAATGCATAAAGTGAAATGAGTGAAAGAAGCTATTAACTTAATGGATTTAACCGAACATAGGAGCGAACGGTCGGACGTAATGAACGTTAAACGGACAGGTGATTTATGTAGTCAACGTTTGCGAAACTTATCACGCCATTATATTGTTTGGGGAAACTCGATGAAAAAAAAAAGTCTGCACGAACAGCGATTTTTAGTTTATCGCTCACGGTGCTTAACTTAGGGTTGATGATTCGACCTTGTAAATTTTTTTTTTGTAATAACTCAGTGCTGAACCGTCAGGAAGAAAAAAACGTTCGTGCTTTCCTGTTGTCCCTCGTTTTTTTTTAGTTATAACGATTTGATCTTTCGAGAATGGATTTTTAAAACTATGTCAAGGAATTTGAATCAGGAGAGAATAATTAAAATCAATATTTGAATAATCATTATCAAGAGGTCTGGTTACTGTTAGACCTCCACCTGTCTTCATCATGTCAGACGGATGTAAACACAAATTAAACTTGTATTCTAGTTAAGTCGGTTGTGATCTCATTGAATTTTTAAGTCAAAGTGATCAAAATGATTTAGTGCGTTGGTGAGTGGAGAGATTCATTTCAAACTAAACACCTTCTCGCCCCATGAGAGCTCTCTCACGCCCTCCAAACCCGCTATCACGTCCGCAAACCACATTTTAATTAAGAGAAATGAATCCACTTCTCTGAGAAGCTGAGTGAGATTCGATCGTTAAGATTTGGCACGGGCCACCGCCTGAATTCAGTGAGAGAAGAAATTTTACTCATTAAGTTTTATTGTCACACCTGCTTGCGGTATATGTTCCGCATCCTTTCTCTCATGCTGTCAAATTAACTAAATAATTCATTTTCTGTTCGTTAAATCTCGTGAAATTTATATTTAAAAAAAATTTTTTTGTCGTTGTAGTGACGAAATCACCTGAAAATCACAAAATTAACTTTAACAATAAACTTCTAAGCTCTTGGAATAAATGTTCCGTTAAAAATTATTGCTCAATTTACTGTTTTTCTCTTTTGGTATAGTCAACGAGCCGGCAACTTTTGATTGTGTTTAATTATTTTTTTGACTTTAACAATAAGTCTTTTTGGTGCTTTCAAATTAACGGAAGATCAATTTGGGGTTACGTAGGCGTCGTCCGACATTTTTGCTTAAAATGAAATTGTTGTGTCGAAAGGATCGCAATCACATTCCGAAGTCGGTAATTGGTGTGGGGATGAGAAATCGAAACTCACCTGAGAGAAAATTTAAAAACTCAAAATACAGACGATTTTATTTTTCTCCTCTCCCACACTGCCGTAATTCAAAATACATAATTTATTCACGTCTCCTAAATAAATAAATAAATAGAAATGCTGTCGCATGTCTGCATATGCAGAGAATCACTCAAGTTGCAATTAATTAAAATAAAATTCCCGTGTCCTTAAATCCGCGTCCCGTGTATTTGTGTGTCTTTTTGATACCCGACCAAAGTCTGGTGCATTTATTTAAATTAATTAATCGAATAATTTGATAATTATAATTAAAATCAACCTTGTTTCAGTTAAAATTAGCAGGTGAACTTGTTTTCTCGTTGCGCTTTGTTCCGCCTTCGAATACTTCACTATTTATTAATTATTTGACCTTATTATTTAACCAGCTTGGTGGCATGGCTCCAAAAATCTTTCTCTCGATTCACACCGGCAGGAAATTTTTTTTTATTTTATTTGACTCCTGTCCCCTTCCTCCACCTCGGTAATAAATTTGGATGTACGCTCTCTCTCTCTCTGGTTTCCCAAATTTTAAATAGAATCCTCGAGGAAAAATTGTAATTATTTATTTATTGGTTTGAGTTAAGCAAGGCGAGAAAACGCTGTCCGGTGATATTTGTTAGTCGATCGTCAATCAACTTGCTGAAGACATTTGACGTGGAACCATGAAAGATTGTCATGAGGGACTCGTGAAAATGAAAGTGTGAAATAATAAATTTTGTTCTTTGGGAAGGCAAAAAGATTGAAAGAGTTCTCTCTCTCGGGAACCTAACACTGGTCTCGTTTATTATTAAAAATAATTCGTTTAGAGAATTGTTAATTTATTTTTATTTTGATATAATTAATTGATTTTAAGGTGCCAAGATTTTTGACTTGGTCGGTTTGTTTACTTGTAAAATTTAAAACGGTTTTTAAATGAAATTTCACATCGGTGAAGTAAAAGGAGAAATTATTTATTTATTATTTACTCTCCATCTTTTAGTTGTTACCTGTCTGAACGACTACAGCATTGGTAATTAATTAAAATTCTCGGATTGAAATTTGGGAGTGGAACCGTTTTTTTGGCTTTCCCGAACACAAAAACTTTTTTTTCAAATCGACTTCGTTTTTGTTTTCATTTAATGCCAGGTTTGTTCAATTTATTAGTATGTCGTATTGCCAAATTGGAGAATTCTGGGAGGTTCTTCTCCCCTTCCCCCAGAGGAGCCATAATAAAAAATTATGTGACTGCATTGAACTGAGTTTGTATTATTTATTTTGCTTCGGTTTAATGTTCTTTTCATTTATTTATTTATCTAAATTGGTGGCAGATATTTGGTGTTGCAAATGGAATAAAATTTTTTAACAAATTCATTTCATAAATAATGCACAAGGGGAAGTTAGTACTGGTAGGACGTGAAGAGCATTGATGGATCAGAAGGTTTCCTCTTTGGGGAGGCAGACGGGATGGACATCTTGTTTGGCTGTAGGAGAATATAGTGGATCACCTCAGAGCAGATAGGAAACCGCTTAGGATACTTCCTCAGCAAAGACAGAAAATTAAGACTTGTCTACTTCTACGAATCTAGATGCATATGTGTATATATTTATTTATATTTGTGTATATGTACAGTGTATGTACCTTCTTTTTGTACTGTCGTGTTCTTTGTTTATTTGTGATTAAACCTGTTTGAGGCATGTCAGGTGTATAAATAAATTGTGCACGATCATTTTTGTTTCTAGTTTTGTGTGACTTATACTATTGCAGTGGTATATTTATATTACTGAGCATAAACATGTTATTATTTGATTCAGTTAATGGAATATGAGAAGAAAGTATGATTAACGAACTTTTAGAGCAGAGGTGCGCAAACTGGGGGTCGCGAGAAGATTGTCTGGGGTCGCCAAATTTTTATAACATGCTTTGTATAAAAAGTATTTTCCTAAAATTATAAATATAATTAATATGTGTTAGATTTGATGATGTTTTTATTCGATGAAATGAAAGAAATGAGCGAAGTATGCATCGTATCTCAAGGGGTCGCCAAAATTTTCTCTCTGCTGAAGGGGTCGCAGTCGAAAAATGTTTGTGCACCACTGGTTTAGAGCTTGCTTTCTTGGCTCTAATATATACTGTAATGAAATGCAAATGCGAGAATATAAGCCCTAATGCCCCAGAGCGAGGTAGGGAACAATTATTATATTATATAGGAAGAAATTATGATTATTATAAATATCATTTTATGGAGATAAATATTAATTGGAGACAATCCAGACCTGAACAGTGTTTGTTCTCTAATCTAAACTAACACACCCGCAGAATTTAGTCAGAATCGGTTTTTCAGTTATGGAGTTATGGGAACTCATACAAACAAACAAACATATTTTATAAATAAATAATAAATGCAAAGTTGATATTCATTAAAAGTGCTTTGACGACGTTGAGTGTCATGAACACAAAATTTGACACGAAGACACAATCACTAGAAGGAGAATCGTAAGGATTAAAAAAAAAAAAATTTTTTTTGTTTTTATTCAAAAAAAGTTTATCGTTTAGAACGCATTGCGTTTGATGTAAAGCTATTAGCTTGATTAATAGATCTCTGCCAGAATATTATTAATCTAGTTGAAGAATTTCTTGACGTAGAAATGTTTTGTGAGGTTTCGTTTTGTTATTTCATCAGGTGTTTAGCTTGCCCGACGTCGCTAACCTGGGAGATAAATTGATCTGGCAAATGCAATTTGAATGTATAAATGAAATAAAGAAAAATTCGCTTCGGTACTTTTTTCAAAAACAAAAGAAATTAATTTTATCATTAGTTTGTTTCATGTTCTCGTGTCTGTCGCTCGATAACCGAAAGAACTTTGTGGTTTTGTTATTACAAATGAAATTTAAATTTTTAGTGTTGAAACGTCGAACAGGTATTCGATTTTGGGATTGTTTGAGCGAAAATGTTGTCTACGTTTTTGGGGTGTAGCTGCGAAACAGAATAGATTTTTTATTTGAAAAAGTCAAAACGAAATTCTGGCAGTAAGCAAAGAACAGACACCTTAACTTGAAGTTTACTGTAAAAATAGAATTTAATTGCGTCCTATGTGAAATTCGGTTTATTTACACTTTTTTCTACAGATAGAGCCGTGTAAATATTTTTATTACGAATCAACATCATTAAATTTTGAAAGGTAAACAATCCTGGGATGAATTTGAAAAGATTCTTTTTTTAATCGCAGACTAATAACCGACCTCAATTCCATTAGTCCGCAACAGCTCACGTTCTCTTTTATTGCAGAAACATTTGGAAAGGAAGAGAAGGAAAAAAATTTAGTTTTACGGACTCTGCCCCCCTGCCTTCCCACCTACCCACCATCTTCGAGTTTCATCTTTGACGTTGCCCACGGTTATATATCTAACGGTGTGTAGGGTTTATTCAGAATTGAGAATTCTTCGCGTGTCAGTTATGAGTGAGCCATTATTTCGAACGGAAACCGAGGATTTAATTGTTAGGTCTACCGGAGAGTTTCTGGACTTCTGGTGATGTGAAAAGACTCGAATTTGTTTGGTCAGGATATCTTTCTATACACCTTCTACATTCATAAACTACAAATATCACGTTCGAGGTAAACGGTTAAGGTTCTACTTTCTCTGTACCATTTCATTCCTGTTGGAATTTGTAGTGCGGCGGTTTTAATCCCGTTTTTCACCCTTTTTTGGGTATAACAGGATGCTGGAGGAGGATTCGAACTCACGACCGTAATGTCTTAGTCAGGAACTTTAACCACTACACTACGCCTCACGCGAGGAATTTGTAGTGCAAAATAATCGTTAATTTATAGAGAGTGTTAGTATGGAGTGCATAATATAATAACAGTAACGTTGTTAACTACCTCGGTGTAAAATTATTTCATCCACTGCATCCAACAGCGTTTGGTTATCTCACATTCTGGTTGAGTAGAATTCATAAGTCGGTATTGTTGAATATTAATATAAATCTTAGATGAGCGTATATATTAATATATATACATTCAATAATACAACGAGAGAGCCATACATAAACATAATCAAACTATCTGTTACACTATCAGACAATACAATAGTCGTGGATCAATACAGGTTGAGTGTTGCTTACTGCCTCCTTCCTTTCTAAATCCGACGGTAGAATTTTGGTTTTTAGGTTAGTCGTCAGCACGTAAGCGAACTATATTGCAGATTTTTTTATCGAGTCTTTTAAAAAGTATAAAAGACCTTTAATTAATAAAACAAAGTGATTAGTACGATCATTATTTACGCAACATAAAAATTGAAATATTTATCGACGGCTCTACCTCCATTTCCACTTTTTTTTTGTTTTACTTCTCCTTTGATTTTTTTTTAACTGTAAAAATTTATTGACGAAAGATTATTTTTATTCGTGTCGGTAAAAAAAAAAATTGCTGAGAGTAAAGGACCCTTTGATACAGTGGTCGCCAATCGGTGACTCTCTGACTATTATTGTTTCGTGAAGAAATAGTCTGCAAATAAATTAATTTCTCTGATTTAATTTATAGTTTGAGCTTTAAGCCTGTCTTCTTAGTATTGGGTATAACAGGGTTTGGGTGAGGATTCGAACCTATGACTACAACTTTTGTAGTAAGCAGTTTGGCCACTTCGGGGAAGCTGAGACAAATTCAACAATAAAGATATAGACAGGACTAGTTTTAGTTTTGCGAAGAATTAGAATCATATTCAACGCAAAACGTCATTGTAAAAAGGCCAATACTAAAGATATTCCTAACCGCATAACTTCAAAACTCTGAAGAACAAGATCTGACTGTTATCATAATTGTAGAACTTGTCACAAATGAATTGTGCAATATTTATGAAGAAAATTGAGATCTTTTGGTCACTTTCTAGTTTTCTAAATATAGGGAAAGAGACGTGACGTTCAGTACGTCACACTTTCGTGCCGAATATATTGGTCAGCAATGTCTAAAAAGGTTGCCAACCACTGTTATGAGGCACATTTCAAATTAGATTTCTATTTTTTATTATTATTATTTATTTATTTATTTTTGGAGTCACGTTTTTGATTTTTATTATTCTCCACCTAACTTTTCTTTCCTCACCTTTGACTTCACCTGTCAGCTGATTTCATTCACTTTACTTTAAGATGAAAAATAAAATAAATAAACGTTGTAAATAAGATCTAATTTGGGGTTGGGACGCGAATAACAAGTCAAAAGTGTCACAAAGAGGAAAATCCTAAAATTTTATAAACATAAAATGAAGAGAGAGAAAGAAAAAAATTTTCTTCTCCTCAACGATTTGATGAAATTTTAAAAATCAGCGATTCTCATACGCGGCTCACATTAAAGTGTGTGTGTGAGAGAACCGTTCGTTTGTGAAGTGCAGAGTTTCGATGATAGACAGATTAAGGTGCTTTGAGGTGTTCATTGTCACATATCAGCTTTTGCCATCCTCCAATTAACACCTCTCTTTTATGTCAACACTTCAACGTTTCATCCTTTTGATCTCGTTCTCTCTCTTTTTTATGTTTGAACTCAAAAATTTTTACGGCTTCATTCTTAATGGATAGGCCAACCACCTTCTCTTTCTAAAATTCTCTACGAAAATGCTCTGAAAGAATAAAAATCAACGAAGACACTGAAGTTTGATAAGAAAGGAGAGAGGAAAAAATAAATTTAGAGGAAAATTGGTGTTTTCCTTTAAATTTTCCAGGTCACATTTTCCGAGGAAAAGAAAAATTATCCGTTCGTTCCACAAAGTGTGGAGATGCGTTCGGCAAAAGTACGTCATTTTTTTTGCCTTGGTTCTAGACATCTTACAAACAAGAAGGTTTGAGTTGAAGGAGTATACAAAAAAGGTTAATACAGAAAGAAAGATGGAGGAATTCTTCAAATAAGATTTAAAGTTCCCAAAATGAAAAGCCAAAGGAATGATTTTCTAAAACAAAACATCAAGAGTGAACAAAGAGAGAGAAGAAAAGAAGAAGAATGAGAAAACAAAGCTAAAATCCTTTTCCGGGCCCTTGAGAAAACCAACGGACATCAAAAAGTTTTCAGATATTTAATTAAAAAATAGAAACTTGAAATTAATGTTCTAAAGAATTTAAAAATTAAAAGAGGAAAGAACGGAGAGAATAACGGAAATAAACAAAGTAAGAAAATAAGAGGAGCAAGGGACCGAAAGAGAAAAACTGAAGAGAGAGAGAGTCAGCGATTGTGTCAACAGACAAGGAAACAAGGTGCAAAACTCTAAATTAAAACGTGAAATTAATTTTATCGCGGCGTTTTATCGAAAGCTCATTAAAGTTTCTTACTCGTGATAAACTTAGCGAGTTTTGAAACACAACCGCAGCGGGATCCACGTCTGTTCCTTTATTAACATGTTTTCGTGCTTCCGACGGCTTTCGGAAGAGATTTAACAAAGCCGTGTGGAGTCGAAGGTGGTTGTCGACACGCCACCCAATCTGTCTTCGGTCGGAGTCCTCAAAAATTACACTTGTCACTTTTTTTTCCCACCAGGCCTGTGCCTTGGCGTTGTTTCTAAAACGTAGACAATTATACAGTCGACCGATGTTACATGTTTTCTGTGATTAGAATTTAGTAATGAGCTTCGAATGAGCTTTCATAATTTGTTTATTTTAGAAAAAGATTTTTAGTCTCAAAAAGAGCATCAGCGATTTTATCTATGTAGAAGTGTGAGAGATGAGCGTGTTTGTTCTTTTATAGGTGTCGTTTAGTTGAGATAAATTGTCTGGCATCCCTTCCTCAGCTTCATCAGCTAAGATATTGATCTGTTTTCTTAAATTCATCAATAAATTTGTTGTGCATTATTTATGAAATTCATTACCCTTGAATGTCAGCGTTATTTGTCTCGCAAATTATTCTTCAAAATGAGCATTATATATAGGATATACAGTGTTAATTAGTGTGAGATTTGGTAGTTGAGCACGATTACAGTGGTTGTCGCATCAACACAAAGAGATCCACCCATATTGTCAGCACTTTATCATGTCCTCCTGACCAATAGCTATACTCTTTATCCAATCTCCGAGTGTAAGACACTGGTCTGGTCCCTAGATAAAACCCCTTAAAGACAGGCTAATCACGTGGAGACCGGTAGCAGTTAACTAGAATGTCTTCATATATTTCTCAAAGTTGTACCGAACACTACAATACAACAGTTGGTAGTTAGGAAGTAAAAAAGGAGGGAAATGGTTAAGAAATTTTCCATCGGATATGTTTAATCTCAAAGAAGTCATATCCCCCGGTCACGTGACCATATTCGAAAGATCCTCTTTTCTACCGTTTTAATCTTCCTAATGGAGGTACAGAAACGATATAAATCCCTAAATATTAGAAAACGGAAGGAGACACTAAGGGTGAAATTGTCGAAAACAATATTTCACATAAAATTTCTTATAGTGATCTTCCCCCGATATGAGCTTCCACGGTTCAACGGTTTCCATAGAAGAGGATGAACGAGAAAGATGAAAGAGGCTGATATGGCACCCCGTTCAATTTCGGAGTTTCTATTTATTTTTTTGACTGTTTGTGTACATCATATCTAAAAAATGGTCTTTGGTCTTTTGAATTCGAAATTTTCTACTTTCGATGTTGTTATTCTCGAAACAGTTTTTGAGTCATACCTTGTAAAAGGGCGGTGTTTTTTGAGGAAGTTATTTCCCCACAACATGTTGCTTATTTCAGTCTAATCAAATCGAAAATGTCGGGAGAGAGGAATTGAAGGAAGAAGGTGGGATAGGGGAGGACGGGGATGAAGACTTCTTGTGGTGAGTTAATTGTAATTAGAGAGCTCTTGTTAAGATGCTGAGCACCGTGGAAACGTCCCAGCTCTTTGATATCACTCTGTAAATAAATCATAATGGCGAGGTGTTCGTCAAAGCGCATTTTCCCTTTTTATCCAAAAGTAATTTTTATCTTTTCATATACTCGACTATAATATTGGGTTGTTTTAACTTTTAATACACCCATACCTCGCTTTACGACCTACATACGTTCCTCGAAACTTGGCCGTAAAGCGAATCAATTCCGTATAAGGAAAAAGCTTTCGACAAATTTTTGAATGTGAGCTGTTTGGATACAACAGGCTCTGTATCCTCATCAAATACCAGTTCGGCTTACCCATATGAAAGAGGTTCCTTATCAGCTTCTAGTAGATCAGGCACATCACGTTCGTTCAAACCTTCAAATTTGAGATCATATTCTAGGTCCAAAATGTTTTGCCTAATTTCAGGAAGGAAATTAACTGCAGAGAAACATTTTAGGCCGTAAATCGAAAACGTGCCATAATTTAAGAAGGCCGTTATAGCGAAATGCCACATAAAGAGGGGCCATATAACGAGGTATGCCTTTGGGGGTAGAGACAGTTTCAGTTCATTCCTCCCAAAAAAATTTTTTTAATTTGAATTTGTTTCAAGGTGGTCTTTTGTTTTCCCCGAAATCATTTTTGTAAACTGTAAGATTTTAAATATAGTCATAAAATTTTGATTATGAAGAAAAGACTAAGAGAAAAATATAATGAAACATAAAAACATTTCTTAATAAAGTTACAAATAAATTATTTCTTTTTTGTCTTTAATAAAGAGACGTGAAATTTTTATGAGTTTTCAAAAACGCTTAAAAAACGTGTTTTTCTCATTTTTATTTATTTATAATTTTATTATCGAATCAGGGTCATTAAGAAAAAAGAGGAGGAAGGGAGGAGAGAGAGAAAGACACACAAAAAACAAAGAGGAAAATGAATTAGGAGGTTGCTAACACAGAGAAATGATAAACAGCGCGAATTCGCTGCAGACGAGTCTTTTAGTTTACACAGATTCCGATGTGAGGCGCTCGATAATATTTTCTAATCTCTTCTTCATCTGGAGGAGTGCCATTCGAACTAATGTGATGGATTCGTGTTTTCGATATGAAACGATGTGAGATTGGATTCGTTTTGTGTTTGTGACACTGTGAGAAGTAGTTTTATGGGTTATTGAGGTCTTGTTGAGGAGACAGCCCCGGAAAGGGTAGGACGTATATCTTATGAGAAAATTTTATTTAGGTACGGTAAAGTGAGGTACTACAGCGGAGACATCAGACAGTAGGCTGTTTAGTACTCCTAGAGAGGGGTTTTGTCACTAGTTAGTCTAAAACTAAAAGGACGTTGGGTATATTAAACATTTAAATTTAGAATCTTGAAAAAATTGATTTAGCTGGAAGAGACCTAGGCTTGAGCTTGAAATTCTTGAGCTGAATAGTTTGAGGACATGGGTTTGTGAAGCCAAAAGTGGGTTCGAAATTAACAAATCAAATTCTCCAAAAATAGGATAATCGAAGAGAGGGAATAGGGAGCCTTCCTAGTAAAACCAGAACTGAAAAACTTCAGCAAAAATAAAAAAGGAACCAGGAAATAACAACCAGAAGGTATACGTATAATAAACAAGAAGGAACTAGCAACTGGCTGAGAGATACAGAACTAGAAAGATGAATGAAGCATAAATCTAAATGTCTAGAGGATGAGGTGATGAAACAGCTTACCCTTAAAAATAAACGACCCAAAAAAAGCTTCTAAACCGCTTCAGGTACGCCATCAAAATAAGACACAGAAACCAAAAAATAGAATAAACAGCAGGGATGCGAAAAACGTGGCGTTAAACACAGGCCAATCTCCTGAAGCACATCAACCAAAAATAAAAAATAAAAAGCTTTCATCATTAGAACACACATCGCCAGTAACACCTAAAAGCTTAACAGCATTTCACAATACCTAGTTTTCCCAGAAATATAAATGACTGGATAAAAATTGATTCCAGTGATCGGCTCATGGCATTTACACTTAATCTGGATTTAAGTCCAGTGGAAAAACTAAAGGTATGACGTCAAATCCGGATTAACTTCATATCATCCTTCCTAATTTTTTTCCCCACAAGTTCTCAATTTTAGTTTTTGGATTCTGTTCTGCTTCTCCCCCTCTCCCCAAATTTTTTCTATACCAATATCATTCTAGCTAAAGAAGAATTTTTATTTCAAAATTAATTATATATAAATTAATTTGTTGTTTTATTAATAATTATTTTGAAGGTGGGTTCCGGGTTTGGAGATATATATATATATACAGTGGGCCCAGGACTTTCGTATGTAATTGGTTCCTGAAAGTGTTTTGCGAATGCTGAATATCCGGAAGTAGATGGATGTATGAAAATAAAAACCAAAAACTGTGTTTTGAAGCATTTATTTGTCAATATGTATATATAATGAAGTTAAAGATTCGTTGAGTATGGTTAGAGTCTGATGGCTAGCTCGATGTCCCCTGAGTGGAGATAGCCGAGTGGTCTACTTCATCCACTATGTTCTATTTGAGGGGACATCCGATCCCAAGGGATTAAAAATTTGAATTTTCAATTAAAAAATGTGCTAAAGTCGAGGATATACTGTATGGGGCTGTATAGAAGAGCTCTTCTCACCCTTAGAATTTGATTATTTATATTTTATGCTTCCATAAATAGACACTCTCAACAAGACTTCTTTCATAAATAACACTCTCATCAAGACTTTTCATAAATATTGGACCTCTCAACAAGAGACTTCTTTCATAAATATTGCATAGACTTTCATAAATAGCTCACATTCTCATCAAGACTTCTTCATAAATATTGCACTCATCAAGGCTTCTTTCATAATATATTCACACACTCATCGAGCTTTTTCATAAATATTGCACACTTATCAAGACTTCTTTCATAAATATTGCACTCATCAAGACTTCTTCATAAATATGGGACACACTCATCAAGGCTTCTTTTATAAATATTGCACACTGTCATCAAAACTTTTTCATAAATATGGCACACACTCATCAAAGCTCTTTTCATAATAACTCTCACACTCTCAACGAGGCTTCTTTCATAAATATTGCACACTCTCATCAAGGCTTTTTCATAAATAGTGCATCTCTCCGAGATTAAAGTGTATATTCTCTCGAACAGTCTGTTGTATTTTGAAAACCCGAACGGGCTCGAATTATGTAGCCCCTCAATTGTCCAGCGATGAAAGGGGATATAATATAAATTATGGAAATATTAATAAATTCTATGGGGCTTATTAATCCGATACAAACGTAATAATTTATTTTTAATAATAATAAACTTGAAAAACTTTTTATTAAAATTTAATTCCTGATGGAGAATGTTGTTGGCTCATCAAATAAAGAAGAACAAAACAAAAAGGTTTTAAAATTTAAAGAATGCGAATTATTTTCGGTTTAAATGTTTTAATCTTTTCTTCCCCAACACCCACTTTCCGATTTTTCCTTTTTCATAAAAATTGGTGGAGGAAGCAAAAATTTTTCTTTAATGTTTTTGAAAAGCAATCCTCAATATCAAGAGAGGAGAAAT